>WSXT02119961.1:0-10971 GCA_011762715.2 Neuroterus valhalla | reverse complement strand
ATGAAAAAAAAAGAATAGAAGAAAAAATTTTCCTTTTTAGAAGCCCTATAAGATGGACTTCACAACTTTTTGAATTTCCTCAAAAATTCGAAAATTCCTATTTTTATCGCACAAAAAATAATAGAAAATAATCTGTGAACTCGATAAATTTTGAAATAATGATTATATTCGATCGTGCTTTGGCACCCATTTTAAGGGAACAAAAAAACAAGTCAGGTTCGTGAACCAGCTGTTGCGGATCAAAAATAAAAGAGGGGGAGCATTTTGAAAATTTTGTTGGACTTTTTTTTCAAGATTCAAAAATTTCAAGTACGGTTTCTTGTGGTTGGTAAAAAGTGAAACAATTTATCCTCATGATTTTTTTTATGAAAACAAAATTGTCAGAGTTGTGGCATTTCCATAATTCGAAAATGTAAACAAAAATGAGAATTTTGATCCAAACAACGAAAGATAGGAAAAAAAGTATAGAAAAAAAAAGTTTCTTTTTAGAAGCCCTATAAGAAGAACTTCACAACTTTTTAAATTTTCTCAAAAAATCGAAAATTCCAATTTTCATCGCACAAAAAATACAAGCCGGGTTCGTTAACCAGCTGTTTTGGATTAAAAATGAAAGGGAGGGAGCATTTTGAAAAATTTATCGCAAATTTTTTTCAAGATTCAAAAATTTTAAGTACAGTTTCTTGTAGTAGGTAAAAAGTAAACAATTCGTCATTATGATTTTTTTTTTGAAAAAAAATTGTCGGAGTTGTGGCATTCTCGAAATTCAAAAATATAAACGAAAATGTGTATTTTTAGCCAAGCAACGCAATATATGAAAAAAAATTTAGAGGAAAAAATTTTTTCTTTTTGAGAGCCCTCCAGAATGATCTTTACAACTTTTCGAGTTTTCTCAAGAATTCGAAAATTCAAATTTTATTCGCACGAAAAATAATGGAAAATAGAAAGATTCCTTTTTTGGTCTAACTATGTGAGGTACGGGAAAATATAAATGAACTAAAATTGTGCACAAAGAAAAGATATACAAATTTAATAATATTAACTTTTTGATAGGACAAGTAGTTTTTGCTTCATTTATAAAAAAGCACATAAAAAATGAAAAAAATGAACTTTTGGACAATTGACACAAGATTAGAATTAATCAAGTAGACGCAAGTTCTTTACCAGAAAAATATCTTTATATGTGTTATCAACTTCTTTAACAGGATATGTATTTTTTATTTCAATCAGGAAAAATAACTATAAAAATGAAATAATAAAATTTCTGAAAAAATGACTTATGCTAACATAGAAGATTGATAGAGAGAAATTTTTCACCCGAAAAATGTCTGTAAAATTGTTATAATTTTTCCCATCGGACACGTAGTTTTTGTTTGAATCGTAAAAAATGAAATTAGGAATTACAATATTGAATTTCTAGAAAAACTACACATGTGAAAATTTAGGTAAAAAAACTTCTCCACCGTTTTGGACAAACTTTGTTCGAGTGCGCAGCACGAGACATGTGATGAGAATGTATTCGTGAAAGCCGGAGAAGCTTTAACAAAAGAGAATTCACATTCATCAAATTAAAGTAGTTGACATTCTGCTTTAAAGTTTCAAAACCTTTGCATATAACAGTAGGGAAGTACAAAGGCCGAGCGCGTAGCGCGAGGTAAATTCATAACCGAGCGCGAGCTGAGATAACCATCGAGCGCAAAGCGCGAGACCCGAAAGACGCTTGCCCTAGGCGCGCTCAAGCTTGCGAGCGAAGCGCGCAATGAGAATGTGCCCGCGCAGCGGGTAGATTTTTTTTTTTTGCTTTCCACAAAATTTTGGCGGAAAGTATTTCTGCATAGGATTGCAAATTTATTATTTCTTTGAGGATTTGTCACGTTCAAAGCCATTACATTTATTAACTATATAGTTTTTTGTAATTCATAAACGGCGACTGCCCGGTTACAAGGGAACATTTATTAACTAAGCAGATTGAAGAACGGAATACAATCGTATTTCATAATCATGAATAGGTAGAACTTATTTTAGAAATAATATTCTAACAGATGAAGAAGAATATCTTTGAAAAACCTATTCCGAATTAGAATCGATTATCTATTGAAGAAATCGACTTCGAATCTACTGTTGTCGAATATGAGGGGTTCGTAGCACCTGAAAACTGAAAATGTGGAAGCATATATTATATTCCACAGGGATGGAATGTAACTTTGCCCTCGGAAACCAAATAATTATCGTCAATTCCCGGATTAATGTTGGCAACTTGATGATGAGATTTTTTCGGCATGGTCAATAAATTGTCGTTTCTTTTAAAAATCCTCTTCCTGTTTAAACTCAAGTAATTTCGGAAAATATAAACAGAAAATAAAAATTTAATAAATAAAAATGTACACCCAAGTCGGTAATTTGATTTCTCATATGCAAAGTCTGGAGGCCGGCACAACTTGCAGTAGTATATTGAAATTATATTTCAAAGTTTCACTTCCCTCAAAGCGTTTATCTTTCAAAAAGTCATTTAACAATAAAGAGGTGTCAATAAATCACAAAATATTCAAATTTATCAAAACGTTCAAACGAAAAACAACAATTATTCAAATTTGTAGTCATGCCCATCCGACAGAAGAATAAAATATTGATTTCAAATATTAGACTATTTCGATGCAATATAAAGTTGAAAACGGTTAAATAAGATCATACAATTTTCAGATTTATTAACTTCGAAGTGGAAGCTATGATGATTGAGCAATCTCTTCGGACTTCAAGTATTTCTAATGATAAAGTTCAGAATAGGAAAATCTCGGATTGAAAAATCCAAAACTGAACAGTATTGCAAATTATGAGCATTCCGTGCTCAACAATCTATAGGATTGGAACGTTGGGAATCAAAAATGTCGAAATTGTAGGCGTTCAAAATAATTTTTCATATTGAAACACCAAGTTGAAAAAAGTTATAGTTATCAAATTTCAATTCCACCGAAACGTTACATTAAACCCTTTGGGTACCAGGAAAGGGTCTTACAGGGACTGAAGATCAAATCATTTTTGATTATCATCTATATTAGTGGCGGAGTTTTTGCGCCATAATAGGATACGTAAATTGTATAACATTTTCTCTTACCCGGCTTTTTTTCATTTGGAAAGAGTATGGTATATGATTTTTTCAAACGGTTAATCTTTCTCATTATATGCCTATTTTCAGAAAAATGAGTTGCAATGTAACTTTAATATATTTGTCTGGTATGTTCAAGTTCGTGAACACAACCTTTTTCAACGTGATTACTTTTGGAATATATTCTAGATTATCTAAACCTTGTATGAATTTGATACAATTAAGTAGCTTGAGCGTAAATGTTTTAAACTTCTTACAGGCAAGAAAAAGAAAATCATGAGGACAAATCAAATAATCAGAACATCATAACTATAAACTTATCTCATAATCGTATACGTTCAGTTTAACTCAAGAAAACTTTTTAGACACCGAAACCAAAAATTTTTTCCTGTGTAAATTCGCAAATCTTAAATTTTTCAATTTTCATACTCATTCGGAGAACTTCATCAAATAAACAAATAAATGTCTTTATGTGCAGCGAACCGCGAAAATGCTTGTCTTCTGTTTATTGATGCATCTTTTTATCGAATTCAAATTTTACTCTAGGGTCAACACTACGTTTTATTTTGGCATAGTAACGAACTGATGTCATTCGAACCACAATTCGTATCAAAATATAAAAAGCAGACCAGTAAACTCTAATTATTGTTATCTTCTTCAATATCCAATTTTTTGAGCCATTCACTCTGTTTATCTACATCTTCAGATTTTCTACATAAGTTCTGCTTCATAATTTTAGATTATCATGTTTCGAAACTTCATGGGAACTTGGATTAAATTTTTTATTCACTTTGGATGAGCTAACACTGACGCAACAAATTCCGGAACTGGCGCATTTTCGTTGTCAAAGTATAAATTCCGTGTGTAAGGCAAATAATCATCAACTCAAGAAGCGGCGTTGTACATATCAAAGCAAATCAGTACAAGAATTATTTGTGAAAACGGAAAACATTAGAGTTAAAAACCCTTCTCGCGATGCTTATGCGTGTATTTTAGTGTATTTACAAACGTAAGATACAAGATGCGGTCATATCGGTAATCCATTTTATTACATTTCTTAATATTTGTTGATTCTGATTGCTTTCGATAGTAAAAATTTGTCTTGAACTTTTGAAAAGATCAAAGTGCAATATTTTTCCCTATTGTCACGGATACTCAATACCATTCCTTAAAACAAATCGCAGAATAAATTAAGAACCCTTCTTATTGCATGCATCAGGGGTGATGGCACCGCGTTATTTGATTCCGCCTTTTAGGAACCTATTCGTTAAACTCGAAGGAGCTTTGACAAGAAGGAATAGAAAATTATCAAATTACAGTTTGCATTGAAAAAAATAGTTGGTTGGAACAAGCTGCAAATTTTCCCTTTTGACTGGTAATATAGAAATGAGAGAGGCTACCAATAAAAAACCAAAATCTTTTGTAAAGCTACTCTTCAAAGAGTAATGACATCAAAGAGTAATGAATTCTTAAAATTTGGAATCCACAATGGTCCTTTTTCTTTATTTATAAACCAAAGAAAACACTTAGAATTTTGTATTTGCTACAAGCAACATTCTAGACATAGCCATTATTGAAACTTACGAATGTACAGATTAAATCTGCTAAATGAAACTAAACTACACTGGGATCACGCGATTTGCCTAGACTAGGGCGTTGCTATCAAATATCTTTGCACAATTTTCGCGAGTTCTTAGACGTAAGCACCTATTGCACTCGGCGAGAATAAGGCGTGGCGAGGGCCTTCCTCCAAAACCCTAGACTCGTATCGCTAAACAGCGCTATTCTCGGAGAGAAAACTCCCGGGAAGACAAATCGCGTCATCCCAGATTGAATATAAAAACCAGATTAAACCAACATTTGGAATATTTCGTGGATCAGATAAAATTTTTCAGATCTATACAATGCTTTGTACTCCTCAGTGTTGATAATAACCTTAATATTATTTCTGATGAATCCCATTGCTCTATCTTTCAGACATTTTATACCATAACTATCAGCCATCAGAAGTATGCGTGGAGCATTTTCTACTGCCAAAGACCGAGAAATTTCGTCTATACAGATCGATTTGAGTTTAGGAACATCATACTTTTCTGCTAACATCAAAAGATTTTCCGCATGCAAATTTAAATCATTCACAATATTTGTGTAAATGTATCGCAGGAACTCTTGAAATATTTCTGCCTCGATATCATCGATAGTGACTTTGTTCTCCTTTTTTTCTTTCATTTCAGTCTCAAACATGGTGAGGAAAACCGGCGATTTTGCAGCGAGAATATCTTTATGAACTTGAAATTCTCTATCTTCGACAATTATCGTATAATTAGTCAGCGCAGTATTTCCGAAAAGTAAGGAACAATCGGTAATCTGAGTAGGCATGAGCAGCGCAGGTTTCTTATTAATATTGGCCAAAACATCTTTCCGAGTAAATTTTATGCAAAAGGCATAATTATAATCGACACAGCAACTACGAGAGGTTTCATACAAAAGTGAAACATTGTTATGGAAGGCACTACTGCATGGGATTGAAAATTTATAATTTTCTCTAACATTTTTCACGTCCAAAGAACTTACATGTACCAACTTGGCTGCTTTGTTAACATAATACAATGATATTTGATACTCATAAGCAGGTGGAACTCCTGTTAGAAACACTATGTTAACAGCTGAACTCTGATTGTGCTCTGAAAAAAATAGTTCCAGCTTACATTTAATAGTTGGATCATCTATCAACGAAGCCGAATTCAAAAAATGGATGTTGCAAGATTTGTTGTGATACGTGGAAAAACCTATGGTAAAGGGATGAATGGTGACTGTGTCCTCGGAAACCAAATAGTTATCTTGAATTTCCGGATTAATGATGGCGAGTTGATATCTTTCTTGATGGTTGGAGTTTGCCGCCATGGTGGATGAATTGTCACTGTTTTTCGTTCTTCTTGGTCTTTTTTATAATCCTCTTCATTCAAAAACTCAAGTTAATTCTGGAAGTATATATAAACAATAAAAATTCGGAAAATCAAAACCTATACTAAGAAATCAGTTACTTCGCGTTTCAACTAGTTGAAACGCGAAGTAACAAAGTCCTTTTGTAAATACTGGAAAAATTTCCAATCCCATTTCATTTCGTATTTCAATTATAATCTTGGAAGAAATATCTGTTGAAATTGAGGCGACGGATGCAAAAAGGAGATATGGAATTATTTTGATGGAGTGGGGAGGCCCATGAACTCCTGGGAATGAAGTCTTGAATTTTATTTTCAAAATATATATCCTAAGTGAAAATTTATTTTCGCGCCTTTTCCTTCGCATAAAAGCAGTTGTAGCTTTATTATTTTTCGAAATATTTACGAAGAAATGTTTTTTTCTCTGGTTAAAATATTTCGATTTTTTTCACTTCAATTCGCAGCGAAATGAAAAGTTTTTGATATTTTGTGAAAAAATTTATCAGAAATATGTATAGTCATATTTTGCGACCGATGGCGCTAGCAAAACATGAAAATGTTCATTTGAAAAAATTGTTAATAATTTTTTGCCAAGGCAGTGCATAATTTGTGCACAAACAACTTCTAGCGTTTCGGGAGTCGAGCGAATTTTGAGCAAGCAAAAACTGTCAGTGAGAAAGTTGTTCAGAAAGATTCAAGGAAGTTTTTTGAAAAGTTTCAGATCAATTGGAGTAGTAGTTGACAAACTGTTTATGTTTTAATTTGCCGGCGCGATTCGTTTTCTTCCGTGCAAACTACGCCCGGTCAGTAAAGCGCTACCCCAGCGTTAGGTGCAACTAAGACTCACAACCCGTCAAGATTTTGTAATTAAAATACGAGGAATATGGAAAATCATGATCTATAATAAATAGTTCTTCTTCTCTGATAAAAATATTGTAGTGTTGCCGCTTCTAGGAGCATGAACTTCATAAAAGTCTTAGAAGTAAAGAATCTCTCTATATTCATTTTTCCTTGTATTCGGCGTGTCCTTCGTCTGACCTCTATTTGTGAATATACTTATATATGCTTTTTAGTTGTTTCTTTACCAAAACTAAATGCATCAGTTTAGTTCAGTCTCTTTCGATTAGCAGAGCAGATTATTCTATACAAAATTCTTTATCGTGAAGTTTTACAATTAATTAAAAAATGGAAAATAATTTAAAACCAACGAATGGTAGAAAACGAACGAAGCAAGACAGTTTGTGAGAAAAAATGTTCCTAAATGTAACAGAAATGTGGCATGTAATAAAAAATTAGTCAGTTAATTCTTGCAGAGAATACTCAAAAAATGTCTTGAAAAAGTTTTTAAATATATTTTCAAGTATCCCAGTAATAATGTTAATGATAACATTAATAAATAGATGAATTATTATTGGGTAGGGGGAAAATGTGAATCATAGAAAAAATAATTACTTGATAAATGTTCTGTTTTTGGTCCAACTATTTTTGAAAGCGCTTCTTACCAAATTGAAAAAATAAAACTAAGCAAATTTGCCAATATGTTTAGACATTATTACAAAGACACTTCAAAATACCAAGAATTGTAGCAGTCTAAATATAATTTTCAAACTTTAGATTTTCTATGTGCAGCTTAATTTTCAGTATTTTACATTAGAAATATCTTAGAGAAATAAAAATCGTTAGAGAAAGAAACTTGATTTTTATGAATTGGAATACTATATTATTTCTTGGACAAATCTAGAGTAAAAATATTATATTAGAAACACGTGAAAAGTAGATTCTTGACCGCTGAGTAGGCAAAATAGCTATTTGTTTGTCTAGGCGTTAAAGTAGAAGATTTCCGAGCAGTGTGAGGATGGGGGCACGAGCCGTAGGCGAGTGACGCCACACACTGGTCGGGAATTGCCCGTTTCACGCCCCGACAAACACATAACTTTTCACGGCACGTCTGGTGGAAGTCCTATTTTCAGCGGCGACGAAGAGATCGTGAGAAAAATACACCCGCGAGTCGAGTATACTGTGAACAGCGACTTTGGTGCCCTCCGCGCTGTTGACAGCAATGTTACGAATCGTAACTTACAATGACTTTCAAAAACAATATGGCGGACGTAAGTGCGGGAAAGTTTTATCGAGGCCTTTGTTTTATAGAGTAGCTTGAAAGTTGAGCCGAATCTAACCGGAAATAGCCGAACCGAGTCGAGGCGAGCTCTGAAATCCGACACTTTCGCGGCTCTTGGGAGGCAATAAAAATTGGACTTTCACCAGACATGCCGTGAAAAGTGCTTTTTCCTCACAGCTTAGCCGAAAGTACGTTGCTCCGGCATCGACTGTTAGGCAGAAAGTCTAATTTTAAGCATTGATGAAACTACACTCGCGCCATCTGTAACACCGGGAGCGAAAATTTACTCGCGTGCACCGAAACTCAATTCATAAGGCTCTCGTTGCTGTCACCAGGCAGAATCATTCCTTCTGTTCCTGTTGCTTGCTCATATAACCTCAAAACTTGCTTGGACCTAAATTGTGTTTTCATGTATTAGTGTTAGTGAATATAATTTAAACAGTAATATTAACTGAAGATTTATGAAAAGAATAGAAAATAAACGAAATGAATGAAGCAAAACAGTAAGCAACAGTACACTTTTTGCCCTTGTCGTGTAATACACTATTTGAACGGCCAATTTTATTTTCCCTTCTACTCGAAACTTCATTCAAAGTAAATTTAATTCATTAAAGCATAAAACGTTAATTAGCTCCGAAAATGTTAACATTACCCCTAGAATTGATCGTTATTCGACTAGCTTACCAAATATACTATGTTTGCAGATGCGGCTTATGGAATAAGCGCCAGAGCGTATTTACGTTATAGGCTTTGAGGATCTGATTTAGTATCAACTCCTCTTGCACATTGTTCGAGACAAGTTTGTACATCCAAAACAGCTGCTGGGATTGCATATACGCAATACAGTTTAACGAATTAATGGCTCTACTGATAACGACGTGGAGTGAACCCCACATGCACAAATATATATGCATATCTATGTTTAAGCTTTCGTATTCAACATCAAGTGTGCAGAAACGAATTCATGGAACAATAATACGAAATTACGAGTATTTAAACTTTATAACCACAGACAATTGGAAAACAGTGCACACAAAGCACGATTTTGAAAAACTACGTCATACTGCAGGGCTTGGGGTGGGAGAACACATTTTGTGCAGATTAGTGTCGTACCCAGTGGGTTAAATCAAAAATCGAGGCTTCATAGAACTTCCAGAACAGAATTCTACACATAATATCCTGAGTGATGTTCTTCCACGAAGATTATTAATCAACTAGTATTCGTGAAACCTCTAAAATTTGATTAAACAGTCTACACATTGTGTGCATTCATGAGCAGGAAAATCCTTTTTTTCCGTATTTTTTTTTTTTTTGAATTACTTAACTGCTATTGATAGGTCTTCAAAAGCGCCCCCTTTGATGAGTTCACAAATTTTCGTGATGTATTTGCCTTCCGGAAAATGCCACACTGATGATAAGAATAAACATTCCTTCAGGATGAATTATCGGCAAATTTATTACACTAGACCAGAAGGATAAACCATTCAAATTTGTTTGAAAAACTAAAGAATATTAATAGATGGAAATATTTTTTTCTATTCGATTCGGATCATTCTTTTTGAGTAAAAGTTCATTTCTCTTGGGTAGGAATTATATTATATATTATATAAAATACATTCATTTGATTGAAGATACAACTCTTTGGTTGAATGCTGGTCCCTCACTGTCCCTCTTGGTTCAAAACTCATCTTTATTGGTTAAAAATTCGATAATTTTCATCCAATGGAATGGTTTCTTGTTAGAGTAGAATCTTTTCTGTTTAAAATTTTGTTTTTAACTAAGAAATAATCTTCATTTAATAGGGGAAAAAATGCCTTAACTATGTCGAATATGGAGGACAAAAAAAAGAATTTTTTACTCAATAGTTAAATCTGCACCCAAGAGCGAATGCGTTTCTAACATAACTTCTGCAATTCCATCATAATGAATGACTTTTGAATGACTTTGAATTTCAAATCACAAAAATTAATGTTCATCTGAGATGATTGATCTTGATCCAAAAAAAAAAATTTAAGGAAGGAGTTCCACTTTCATCAAGTAAGTTGAATTTTCAAAGAAAACGATGAATTCAAAAAAAAAAACATGAGTTGCCTAACAAATATTTTAATTTTCAACCAAGCAAACACACTTTTAACCAGAAAGACAAATTCTCAACAAAATAGTCTGATTCTTATTCGAGACCAATAAATATTTTTCATTCGAGAGCTGCATATTCGAACAGAAACATCATTTTCCTATAAAAAGACAGATTTACAACAAAATACATACATTTTCAACTAAAGAGTATAATTTTCAATCACGGATATGAAATTCCTACCAAAAAGACGAATTCCCATTAAAATACATGAATTTTCGAATAAGTATTGGAATTTTCCAATAAAGAAGATGAATTGAAAGAAAAACATTTTCAGCAAAATAGTCCAATTTGAAACCCAAAGAAGTGATGCTTACGAACCTTCGACTGAAGAATGAATTTTCGCCCGAATACATTGAAAAAGCGCCTTGTCGTCCATGTATATTCGGCGCAAAATGGCGGATTGCATACCGCTAACGAAGCGGGCGGGAAAGTACTTTACCGCCCGCTACAGCGGGCGGTTAAGTATTTTCCCGCCCGCTTGGCTGGTCGCGGCAGGTTTTTACAAGATGTTTGAATTCCACGCGCTAAGGAGGCGCCACATGCACCTATTCTTTGATAATCTTGTGAATAACTTCTCTCTATATGTCATTGTGTCCTGCGTCGTGTCAATTGTTTCATTGTCAGTTGTCAATTGCAATCGCCTCCGAGTCAATTAATTACGTATTCCTTTGGT
>WSXT02119950.1:0-10972 GCA_011762715.2 Neuroterus valhalla | reverse complement strand
CCTCAAAGGCATAAACTCCTAGAAGCTCCTTTTTCCGGTA
The DNA here is from genome assembly GCA_011762715.2 of Neuroterus valhalla. Taxonomy (NCBI): domain Eukaryota; kingdom Metazoa; phylum Arthropoda; class Insecta; order Hymenoptera; family Cynipidae; genus Neuroterus; species Neuroterus valhalla. The sequence goes on along the minus strand of WSXT02119950.1, from coordinate 10,932 downwards.
CCTGAGGCCGGCCACTCGGCCAGCCTTGCTTCCTCTTATTGTGAACGAGGAAAACCCCATCTGGTCGTTTTGTCTCGGAATTCCGATCCGATACCGATACGAGACTGTTCTTTCCTATATTTTTCCGATACGATACCAAACCGAGCGATACCAATCTGAGACTGGAAGGTGAGTATCGTATCGGTATCGTCTCAGTATCGGAAAATATCGCTCGGCGGCATCACTAGTATCAGTGGTTTTTTGCAATTTAGATTAATTTTCCGCCATTTTCCTCGATTTAAACAAAATTTCAGAGGTGTATTGGACTAACTTTTTTTGTGTGCCGGTGTTATGCTTCACCTAGGGCTCTGATGTCTTGTTTTCAGTTAGATTGAGAATTTTCTTGATTGCATAGAACGGATTGCAGAACGACCTTGACGCATGGACTCCAGCGTGTCCAATCAACTCGGGCCGTAGCAACGCGTCAGCTCCTCTCTTTCCTACCAGACTAGTAAAGTAAACGCTCTAAAGTTGTTCTGCGATCCTTGCGCTTCATTGGTCACGTGGAGGACCGGCACATGCCATTTATAATGTCCTTACAAGTAAAATTCACAAATAGATACAAAATATTTGAATACCTTTGTGTGAGTGTATTCATAGCCATCCGGGTTCATTGAGGGAATTATATACCAATCGACATTCTGATAAAGGTGTTTGTTACTCTCTTTTATAAGCTCAGAAATTGCAAAAAGTGCTGTGGTTGGAGCAATCCACTCACGAGCATGAATTCCAGCATCAATTAAAATTGCAGGTTTTGTATTTACACCACTCGAAATTTTTACACCATACATTTCACGACCTTCGAAAGTTCGACCAATGCTGAAGAGTGTAACATCTTTGTGATTTTGTGATATGTGTAGCATGTACTCATTTATCTGTAAAAATAATAAAATTTAAATAAATTTAAATTAATTATAATAAAATCTTCAAGATTTTAACCCTACTTAATTTTTAAGATCAGAGTATTCTGGAAGAAGCTTCTGAAGGTACTTCATTTCAAGATATAGACATTCCAAATTGATAGATTTTTAGTATGGATCGCAATAATTGAAGGATTCGAAAATTCGAATATATTATCTGAATATCTTTCTCATTCCATCTTTATTTCAATTTGAAACTCAATTTCTTTTTATTTCGTTTCTAAAAAACCAACTATTACATCGGAATTTCATGCACTTGGAACCATTTTAATCCAAAATCTTCCGAATAAAACTATCTCGAACAAAGTTTTCGAAATCACGTTATTCAGCAATTTCAGCAATGCAAATAAATACATAGAGATGATTTCTAATTTTTGATGTCTCAAATTGAACCGTTCCGAAATAGATTCAATAGCAGATTTCCAAACTTTCAACATACCGCATTTTTTTTTATATCAATTGTAAATCCAATGCAATAATGATTCTTTGGCTGAAAATCATAACAATGGAATGGATTTTGATTTAAAATTTTCAAAAATGATTGCCGATTTCGATACTGAAAAATTGAACTGTACCAGGAATAAAATTTGAACTACATCAATTTTTACACATTAAAAATCAAACACTATATTTGAAACTCCAAATCCATGAAATCAAATGCATATAATTGATTTCTCTTTTGAGACCACCAAATTCAACTTTATCTCAAGAACAATGAGGAGTCAAAAATTTTATATATCACAAATATGATTTTAAATAGCTTTTGGATCGAAGATCTGTAAAGTTGAACAATATTTCCTTTCTTATCTTCAGGATGGAATTTTGTTACGAATTTTATAAAATTGAATGAGTTTCATTTTAATTTTTTTTCAATCTTGACTCATTCAGAAATATAAACATTCTAGGTAAATAAATCTTTTACGGTACATTTCTAAAATAGAGAATCTTCAAAATCCTCGGCTGCAAACTTGACGGAATCGTAATTCCGATTCCAAAAGACTGCATAATCTTCAATATTTTATTTCCTTCTTTAAACTCTCTCAGAAAAATATTATATTACATATTTTTGAAATATGAACAAAATTCATGAATGAATTTTCAGTTTTGATGAACAAATATTGGGAATTCTCCAATTGTGTGTTGATAAAATTGAATGAATTTCAATTTGCATCTCCCAGATCGAATCCCTTTTAATTCAAATTTGAAATATACCAAAAAAAGAAAAACATTCTGAATCGCATTGTTTTCTGCACCATGAATATTGAGCATTCTTTGATTCCAAAACCTCAAAATTAAATAAATATTCGTTTCAGAAATACAAAATAAAACTATACTTCAGAAAAATTACAAATTGCATCGTTTTCTACTTTGCATATTAGGCATCGAAGATTCCTCAGAAAAAAATAAACAAAATCCAACAAACTTTTATTTCGAATCTTCAAAATTTTTCTATTCCGAAATAAGAACCCAAAGTTACTTTATTTCAACCCTTCGACATCCTTAAAAAAAAAGAGTCAGGAGGAATTCGGATTGAAAGTTTGAGAAATTGAATAAATTCCGATTTTGACTCTTCGAAATCGAATACCTTTCAATTTTGAATCTTCAAAGTCAAAGGAATTCCTTTTTTAGGATTTACAAAATTCAACTTTACCAAAACAAAATAATCTTAATTGCATCGTTTTCATACTATAACTTTCCAAGAGTCTTGAATTTCAAATTTTCTAAATAAAATCATAATTGAGGTATATTCAGAAAATTTCATTATCTCAGGACAACATTGAGAATTGCAATATTTCCTACTATTTACAAAAAATATGAGAAGAACTGTGATTCTCGGGCTCAAAAATATGAGTACTTTACATTTCAAATTGAATTTATTCCAACGTCGGATCTTGAAAATTGCATAATTTTCAGTTTTCAATTTTTTTTTCTTGATATATTTACACCCAAATCAATTTTATTTCATATCATCAAACCTAGACTATTATCAATTTTCGATTTCAAAAATAAATTTCGAAAAATTTGCAATTTTTCATCTCCACTTGCAAACAATCAAGATGAGTTACTTCAGAAAGATGTTTAATATCTCATGAATTTAAAATACGGACGTTCAAAATTTAACACTTGCCAAATAAAATTAAAATTGTACACAAATCAATTGATCTATTTCCATGCCTTCTTTCACGTACTATATATTTATAATATCAAGGTATATTTATATTACATGATTCACATTTTATGATTTCTCAGAACTCACTCATATATTTTTATTTGAAAATCGGCAATTAGAATAAGGAAAATATCACAAACGCTTGTGGCACTCTTTTTTTTGCTAGTTAGTTCATATTTAGTTAACTAATAATGAGATGCCATCAAATAAATCTATTAGGGAATGCAAACTCCTGCTCTTTCTAACAAATAATTTAAAAAATATAATAAACATTTGTGATACTTACTTTTCCGTGTCGCGGAAAATATTCAAAAGCGTATGGAACATCAAAATTCAAACTTCGAGCTCTCTTCTTGTGGGCAAGTTTTTGTGCCATTGACTCCTTGTCAACAAACTTTTGTATATCCTTGATATTTACTTTATAATTTATTCCATTGGATTCGAGCTGGTTTTTAAAATGAGGAACCTGATCTGCTGTGACAAGGACTTGTACATTCGCTCGTGGAAGTTCTTTAATTTGTACAACAATAAAACCCTTTTGTCCGTTATATTGTTTAATAAGATCCAATTTTTCCTTATTTTCGCATGTTATCGTGATACCTTGCATCCTTGAAGAAAATCAGAAAACGTACTTTATAGATTCCATTTATGATCATCAAGAAGTGGAAGGATTCCCTTATTATATTGCCAACAAAATCTTTAATTTTGAAATATTCCAAATAGAAAAAAATACATAATAAAATATTTCCGATTTTGAAACACTTGTTTGTTCATTTTTTCTCAAAGTGGTTTTCATTTCTTACGATCGATTCTCTAAATACATTCGAAAAGTTTCTTGAACACTCGTAGCCTGAAATTTTCCAATTCGAGGAAATTGAAAATATCTGGATTTTTCCATATAGAGTTCTGAACAATCGAATGTTTGTGATTGAAACTATTTTTAAATTCAAATTTATAAATGTTCTTCCAAATTCTGCGATTTCGTATGTTGTCGAATCTTTTATGGTACAAGTTTGAAAACCCAACATTCTAAACATTTGGATTATAACACTTTCACGAGAATGAAAATTGAACAGTTACATTTCATTTAGTTCTTACAGTTGGAATTGTCAAATGATCAAGTAAGAACACGAAACTTACCCTTTCAAAGGAGGCACATACTCCTTATTTGCAAGTACAAATGCCACTAGTGCATACGCTGAAAAGAAAAAAATCAGCATTTTCCAAGCAGGAACAGTTAAACCTGATTACTGTTTTATACATTTCTTATCATGAAAACATAATTTATTGTAATTCAATCTATTGTCAGAACACGGAGCTTGATCAATATCTCCTTCAGTGTAAATCATTTGCATCACTGGACATAAATACTCTATTATACAACATTTTATTGTTCTTGCATCATCTTCTCAGTGGGCATCACAAACTTGATGACATCTTTACAACATCTAAACGACATCTTTACGACATCTTTACGACTTCGTTGAGACAATATTTACGTTTGCGCCGGAAATGTTTTCACGATATCGTGGGAATGTTTGGAAGGCGTCGTTAGAACGAGAACAGAGAGATATCGTAACGCCGCCCTAAAAAAAATCATTTTCCAATTCTATTATTTCATATTCATATTTTGACCATTCTCATCAACTCGTCAAATTTGGGCTGCTTCCGAGTCACTTTTTAGTGCTCATTCAGAATTTCATGCACTTTTCGATTCTTCACAGAACCGATATTTGGATAAAGGTAATGACGCTAGCGCCCAGCACCTGTAACGGAGTAGATTTTTGGAATGATAATACCAAACATGAGAATTCTGGAATATGTAAGGCTCTCCAAAAAATCGAATTTAGAAGTAATGCTTCTTTTGGACTTCACAAGAATAGCAGGAAATTTCTAATAGCAAACTCTGGCCAGTCATAAAAAATAAGACAATTAGATGATATCCCTAACCTTGCTGAAATGTTGAGAAGCCTCAAGAGACTACCCCTACTACATTAGACATAATCTTTTCCAACTGCCTTTGACCAAAATAATGAAGAAAAATTCATTCAAAATTTCCACATAAGCCACCTTCAAAAGACCATAATTGATACTCTTGGCTGCACAGTGACGATCAAAACACTTAAGTTTGTACTGGAGCAAGATTTAGTTTCTTTCATTTTGGTATTACTGTGCCCTATCCTTTAGCACTGCATTTCAAATCTGCTGCCAACAGCACGCAAATTCTTATTTACAACGAGTTTTCAATTATTACATAAAGATATTTCTTTCTAAACTCATGGAGCTTATTTGCGGACCATATAAAAAAAAATTCTCTAACACGCATAATTCAATAACACGCATAATTTTTAACAATGTCGCTTTATCTGTCTTTTTTGCTTTTATAGTTACTGCATCCTTCTCACGCAAGATTCGATGCTTGTATCGGAACAAGAACAAGCCATGATTCTCGAGTACAATTCCAAAATTCGTAAATTTTCCAATCAAATCCCATGTAACTCTCCTCCTGCTGAGAAAATCATTCTCAAACTTTGCGTACCAAATTTTGAAGTCATGCTTCACAATATACTTGACTTTTACGTCGATCGTTTCACTATGAATAATTTTTCGGAGAGGAAAAGAGTGAAAAGCCACGAGCTGCCCTAAGAGCCCATGTATTTTCAATCAACTTTGAAAATTTATAACTCGACACTCAGCGACAATTTAGAATTTCATAAGGGGACGTAAGGCACCATAAACTATACCTGTTCAAATTTTCATCAAATTTTGATCACTTGGCTCATGCTCCAGTACAACCTTAACAAGACCCATCATATCAACCCAAAACTAAAATATCAACAAACAAAACAATATATAACTGTCCCACCAATACCTTTGTGAGATCTTAGAAGATGTTTTTAATCAACATGAGTGATGAGCAACCCCAACCAACTTTTTGCTTCCATCACATTTAGCGGGACCCATGTTATCTGCCTCCAGCTAAGACCGCTAGAACAAGTTTTAAATTTGGAATAATCACACTTGTCACGTTAAGGAGGCTCTACGAGACACCTGTGGTCCGAAGATTTCTCCAATAACCCTAGAAAATTTAACCCTATCACATTTTGCAAGCCCTGTTTGAACTGCTGTAAATTGAAACAGCCAGGAATGTATCGGATTTAGAAAAATCATACTAATTACTTTTGCTTGACTCTTGTAAATCCTCTTCATCTTCCAGAAATATTGAGTGGCCTTGAAAAACTACCCTAGCCAATTTGAAATTGACTCATCTCAACAGCCTTCAACTGAACCATTCAGAGAAATTTCTAATTGATAACAATGACACCAGTCAGCCATTGCTTATCACTTTAGCATTAAGGGTATAAGTCCTACATTGATAATCAGCCACATTAAAAACCGCTGCCGTTACATACAACGAGACCTATCTCAGCTGCCTTTGACTAAACTAGCCAGAAAATGTGTACTTCCTAAACGTTTTACCCGTCACCTTTGAAAGACTCCATCAGACACCCTTGACTTCGCAACAATAATCGACAACCCTCAACGACCACTTCTACTACACTCAGGAAGTCCTATTTCAGATGCCGTAAATTGAAACAGCCATAAATATATCAAATTCCGAAGAATTAGCTTTGTTAGGCTCTTGTAAATCTTCTCTATATTACAGAAATTTTGAGCGACCCTGAAAAACTACCTTAGTCAATTTAAATTTGACTCATCTACGCAGCCTTCAACTGAAACATTCAGAGAAATTTTCAATTGATAATAATGACACCAGTCAGCCATTGCTGATCACTTTAGCATTAAGGGTATTAGTCCTGCGTTGATGATCAACCACCTTCAAAACCGCTCCTGTTACATACAACGAGACCCAACTCAGCTGCCTTCGACTAAGCTAACCAGAAAATGTGCACTTCTAAATCGTTTTACCCGTCACCTTTGAAAGACTCTATCAGACATCCTTGACTTCGCAACAATAATCGACAACCCTCAACAACCACTTCTGCTACACTAAGGAAGTCCTATTTCAGATGCCGTAAATTGAAACAGTCATAAATGAATCAAATTCCGAAGGATCACACTAATTACCTTTGTTAGGCTCTTGTTAATCTTCTCTGTATTCCAGCAATATTGAGCGAACCTAAAAAAGGTACCCTAGCCAATTTAAAAGTGACGCATCTCAGCAGCCTTTAACCAAACCACCTAGAGAAATTCCTAATTGACAACAATCACACCAGTCAGCTATTGATGATCACTGTAGGATGAAGAATATTTAGTCCTGAAGTGATTATCAAACATCCTGGAAAACCGTTCCGGTCACATACAACGAGACCCAACTCGACTGCCTTTGACTAAACTAGCCCAAAAATGTGCACTTCTTAATCATTTTACCCGTCACATTCAGAAGACTCCATCAGTAGAAAACAATAGCACTAAGGGAATTGGAATAATGGATGCTGATGGTGAAATGGTATAGGATTTAGAAAATGTCGAAGACTGTATGAGTAATTTCTTCAAAAACCTATATGGAGATGAGGCATGGAATATAATAAGCGTGACACAGACGAGGGTACGCTTAACAATTCAGATGAAGGTGGCGAAAGCAGAATCGGAATCGACAACACTGTTTCCGTTACATAAAAACTAAAGAATGTTGAGGCTGCTCGTGTGGATGGTATTACCTCTGCGATGCTACAAGCTATGTTATATATTGGTCACGTGACTCAAATGTTGTATACAAGCATAGTTTATTGTCTTCCAAGGCTCCTCCCAAAATTTCAACTGCGGACGTGATTTTTTGCAAGAAAAAACTGATAATTTGTGTCACGTGACTCATGTGACATGGCTTTAAGAGCGGTGTCGGATATTTTCTTGTGTATCTGTGTGAATTCCTAATTAACAGTGCTGTAAACAGCGAAGTTCCAAATGATTGGAGAAGGACGATTATCGTCCTACACATTCCCTACTGAAACGTCCTGATATCAATTCCATTCCCAAATATTTTTCTACCAGTTCTTTGTTTCCCTTTATACAACGAGTCTGGAACAAAACGAGTTACGTTTACCCCGAAAGGGACTTGGCCTAATGGTATAATAAAATGAACAGTTGAAGGTAGTTAGAGGTTGAATCTCTTCAAATGTAGTAGGGGTAGTTTTTTCATGCTTCCGAACATTTGTGTAGGGTTGCGAATGTTGAATACAGTTTTGTGAATATTATTGTGATTGAATATTTTGAATTTTCTGGATCAAATCGGTTGACAGCAGCTGAAACGGGTTACTTCAAATTTGGAAGAAGTGGTTCTAAGGTTCTGCCGATTATTGCTGTGGAGTAAAGAATGTTCACTCGAGCCCTCCGAATGTTATTGGTGTGATTACTTCAATTTCGAAATTTTTTTGAGTGTTTTGGCTAAGGGCAGCTCTTGATGCTGCTAATCGTTGATGCAGGATCGGAAATCTTGACAATAATCTTGGGAATTTACCTGCTGATTGGTCATTTGAAATTTTTGTGACTGGTATATATGAAGGCAGCTGAGATGATTTCTCTGACCGTGGTGGGGGTTATCTTCTAGTGCTGCTAGTTGTTTATGTTTAGCCAAAAATGTGTACTTGAGATTCGCGAATTCAATTGTTAATTGGTCATTTTAATTTTTTGCAACTGATTTAGTTGTGATTAGTATGCATAATTTCGATTACAATTTTTTTTACATTTTTGTTGAAGACAAAAGAGGGTTATCTTCTCATGTGATGATGGTGCTTCATTGTGGTTCTTCTCATCCATTTGGAATGATAAATGTTAACTAGATCGTTGTGAATGGGATTTAGGTTAGCATTACTGATTTGAAAATTCGCTAGTTGTTCTACTTGAATACTGCTGAGAAAGGTATCATTGGATGTAGTTTTGATGATCTTTCTTTTATGCTCATTGTTGTTGTAGTTCCGAGAATGCTAACTGTAGCCTGGCCCAAAAAAAATGTCAGAACAAATTCGTTTTCCAAGGAAAATAATAAGGCCTCGAAATAGGTTTCAGACCTCGAAAATATCCCAACAATAGCAAAAAATGTTGGCACAAAAAACATGTTCAAATCCTATTGTGGATGTGCTCACACTTTATTATTTTTTAAGTATTCTACAAGATCAGATTTCCAGGACTCATTATGATTTCTCACTATTTCCAAAGAACGAAGTAGGCTCATCAACTCCACATCAAAACATTATTTATTCATGTCAAAATAAAAACAAATTTTTGAACACGGAAAACAATTTCTATTATTAAAAAAATATCAAAATGTATCCTATTTCTCCAAATATAAAAAAGAGAAGAAAATTGTACAATATTTATGGAAAATTTGTAAATACATTTTGTTATCATAACAAAAAGAACTAAGATCATATCAGATGAGCATAAACTATTTCTATGTTCTTCGCAAAAACTTTCAAAGCCCTAAAAACTTCTAGTCCAATAAGATTTATGTTCACAGGCTCTGTCATGAAATCTTCACTTGGTACTTCGATTGCATATGATAAATTTGCTCCACCAACTGCCATAACCCAATCTGTACTTGCTCCAGGCGCGGTATCTGCAAATTTAGAAAAATTTATGAAAAAGAGGGAAAATGGATGAAAACTCACATGCCCTTCTTCCCTCAAAATGATACTTGTTTGTAGAATAAATAATTTAGTGAACTTACACATAATATGACTTGCGACTCCGACAGTGTAATCAGTTCCTCGAACACTCTTAGCTGCTCGTGCAGCTTTTTCTGCTACATTGATCTGAACGATAAATACTTCGATCAAGCTTAATCCTAAAGCTAATAATTTCTTTAATGAGGAATTTTTTAGTAGATAACGTATACTCACATGGAATGGAGAATTATTTGGAAGGTCTGTAGTGTATGCCCAAGGCGCAAGTATAAACTGATAAAGAATATTCGATTAATAAACAAATGAGGCGTTGAGTACAAAAACCAGCTAACTCGAGTTAGGTTTTCCAGAAAAAATTCAAATTTGCATTTAAGCCAATTTTCAAAGATTGTCTTACTGTAATACCTCATAACTTCATACTCTAATTGTCCAATAAGTAATTAAAATAACAATAAACAATAAGTGGCAATCAATCAATTTGCTAAAAATGAGTGTTTTTGTATTATAAATAATAGGAGAGACAGTTTTAATCCAATTTAATGACGGTTCTAGCTTCGTTATTTATTCAAACTACAGTTTTACAGCATAAAATATGTAAATGAAATTAGCAACATCGTATTTGACATGAAATTATAAAATAATTTCATTCATTTAATGCGAAACTTAAAATATCCACACGGAAAGAGCAAGAAGGATCGAGGAAGTACCGATCGTGGGAACTGTTCGCTTTGATGCGCGGCCGGCCCACTCCAACCCGCATAACACGCGCGTCTCTCTCGCCGCGGTGCGTTCTTTTTCCCGCCATCAACGATATACGCTTGACTTCAATCAACGAAATCGATAGTAAATATAAATGTTTGCTTCTAATATTCTAAATGCACGTTGAAAAAAGATTTACTATTGTAATTATCAAGGTTTTGGCAAAAAACACTCAACTCGAGTTAGGTGTTTTTTTCACTCAACATTCTGAATGAGGCTCTGGAGCCCTCTTTTTGGTTACATTGAACATCGAATATTGAAAATCAATAATTCAATCTGTAGGACCTGGGTTCGAATCCCAGCGGAGCTAGAGAGTCATTTTCTCACAACTTTCAGAAAAACAATATTTAAATAATCAATTATTTAAATATTGATGAGACCAGTAGACAGAAAAAATTAA
>WSXT02119949.1:0-25128 GCA_011762715.2 Neuroterus valhalla | reverse complement strand
TGAAAACACGACTAAGCGAGAATCCCGAACAGTCACCCACCCGAGCGCTAACCGCGCCCGTTCATGCTTGACATTCGGGATCCCGCCCAAGTCGGAAGTTACCACGCAGCTACTGCCGTCGGTTAGAAGGATTTACAATTTTGTCTAATTTTTTATTTGGAGCGGTTAATTTTGAAGGAGAATTATAATGTTTAGTTTGTTCAGTTAATTCTTCAAATGGATTACAATTTTGACAGTGAAAGGGAATTTCCAAAAATAATAATGTTTTGGATTTGAAACAGGCTATTTTCAAAAAGAAATATAATTTTGAGTGGTACCTGGATTTGAAAATAAATAATTCCGACTTTGAACAGTGAATTTTAAAAAAATGAGCATTTTGAGTTGGCACAGGAAATTTTCCAGAGAATTAAAAAAAATGATTAGTCAGGTCTAGAAGAAAGAATTTCCGTGAAGAGTTATAATTCTGAATTGGAAGAGGGATTTTTCAAGAAGAATAAATCTGACATGAAACCATCAATTTGACTGAAAATTACAATGTTTACTGGAACGAGGAATAAGTGGATGAGAATAAAATTATGATTCTAAATTGGAACAGTGAATTTACGAGAAAAATGACCATTTTCAGTTGAAACAGAAAATTTTTGGGAGGAATTATGCCTAAAAAAAATTGTAATCCGGATCCGAAACAGAGAATTTATCAGTATAATAATAATTTTGACTAGGTTGACGAGATTTTCGAGGAAAATTATCATTTTGACTATTAACAAAGAATTGTTAGAAGAAATGGAATTCTGAGTTGAAACATAGAAATTAAACAAAAAATTACACTTCCCAGACTGGTATAATGAACAATTGAACGGGAAAAACCAGGAATTTGAAATCATCCGTTGGGTAGACACTTTGTACACGAAATTGACAAAAGAAACATAAAAATTCACAAGACGCAGAAATTTTCCAGTTATGGAATTCCAAAATGTTCGAATCAAGGAAAAATAAAGAGGGCGAAAAATGTTTAATGCCTCCCAACTCCTCAGACCTTAGAGAATCTGTTTGAAAAATTTGAACAAACGGTAAAAATGCGATATTTGTTGTGACAAATTTTTTAGTTTCACCTGACATAGTAAATTATTTTTAGGATCGTAATGCAAAGGAGAAACAGTTCCTCCAGGGCCAAACCAGGCATTAATATCAGGTAAGCTCTCGACATCTTCTTTATCAGAAAAAGAACAGAAATCAGGCACCGAAAAGTCTTCTTTCAATTCCGGTATCTGAAAGGAAGACCAGGTTATTGGAAAAAATCTCTACAAAAGATTTGATATTTTATCATTAATTGCTATCAAAGATTAAACCTGCTGGAAAAGTTGATGTTGAGCCAAGTATCCGATTTCTGCACATTTCGAAGATATGTGTGTTTTAAGGAATTCAGAAAAAGTTACTAATCGTTGAGACCAATCTTCTTCCGTATACCGAGAACCCATTTCTATCGGTACTGTTCGCGTTCCAGCGATTCTTCTAAGATATTCAGTATCTTTCCATAATTTTAGGGCCTTCCAATGCTTCATACAACCTGTAAGAATATTTTAGTAGAAAAAAATATATTGGAAGCAGGGCTCGGACTCACTTGGATATGAAAAATGGGGTCAATGGTGACAGGAATTTTAAAAAGTAGTATTAAAATAGTGACATGATATTTGTTAAATAATGAACTAAAGAAGAATGTATTTCTTAAGAATACAGAATATGACTTTCAGATGAAAAGCTCCAGTCAGTTATTTTCTTTCTCAACGAAGAAAATGCGATCAAACGCTATGCATATAAAAAAAAATCTGCGAAAAATATTACTTATCTACAATAAAAGATGAATTTGAAATTCAAAAGAACGAATTTTTAATGAAACAGTTGAATTCTTTTATAAAGAGATAACTTTCACAAAGTAGCCTTATTTTTCAACAGAACAGTTGCGTTTTCAGTGTTGAAAATTTATTTGTAAAAGAAAAAAACAAATTTTGATTCTACCCTAAACCAAAAAGATGAATTTCCAACAGAATTCTTGAATTTTAAACCAAAAACATGAGTTTTATGTCAAGAAGATTTATGCTCTACCAGAATTGGCCCATTTACAACAAAATATATGAATTCCCAACCTAAGTTAACTTAAGCTAAAAAGAAAAATGAACAACAAAACAGTTTATTTCCAATCAAAAAAGATGATTTGTCTACCATGAAGATTAAATTTTCATTCCTCAAACAAAATAGCTTGATTGTTAACCAAAATATTTAACTTTCTACAGAATAGTTGAAATGTTAACTACGTATCTGTATTTTTCACCTACGAAGAACAATTTTTTACTGGATTAAAAAAAAATTAATATTAGACTACTCAGATCACATGAAAAATACAAAATTTTCAACCATTTTAATTCAACGGGAAAAAAGAATTTATAACGAAATAGTTATATCCTCAATGAAATAAAAATAGTGGAATCCCTAACCAGAAAAATGCATTTCTACAAAGTAGGTACATGACTTTCCAACCAAATAGTTATATTTTCAACTACAAAGATGATTTTTCTACCAATAAGATTATTGTTCTCAAAAAAAAAAAAAAAATTTAATGAAACACATGATTTTTGAACAAAGAATTAAATTATCTATCAAATATCTTTATTCTGGAAAAAAGTGGATTTTTCAACCAAATAGTTGTTTTTCCAACCAAAAAGATTGATTTTCAACCAAATAGTTTCAGCACAATAGTTTTTGCAATGGGAGAGGTGAATCTTCTGCTAATGAAATGCATTTCTTTTAAAAGTTCAACTTCGAACAAATAGTTGCATTTTTGAAACAAAAAAAAGTTTTTTACAAATTAGTTGCATTTTCAAAAAATAAGTGAATTTCCAACTACACAGTTTCGAACGAAAAATTAGAAAAGCAGACTTTCAAAAAAAAAAAACTTCGAAGCAAAAATAGCGAAAATACGCAAAAAAGTAGAAGTTTTTTGTGAAAGAGAATTTTTGAAAGAATTTTGGAAGAGAGTAGGAAAGGAGGAAGGACAAAAGTCTGCAATATGAAAGTGACTTTGAAAGTTATTCTTGTATGAATTTATTAAAATATATGTGGTGGAATACAGGTTCTAGGAGGGATGCATTTTGGAAGTGTAACTTAAAGGTGGAAAAATAATAAAAGCAGAGAGATAGATAAAATCTCAGAGCAGCCGTGGAACTGAAAGAAGTAAAATAATTGAGGACAATAGTGTGAAGTTCGCATTGTTCCGTCATTGCTGAAGTTTCACTTACGACGCTGGTAATTTCAACACACATTTTTTTTCAAAGTTATAGTATAACTTCGAACGAAAAATTAATTTGATTCTATCCAAATTGATGACTTTTGTCATTATTTGCAAAAGGATTTTCAAGTAGAACTATTTTCAAAATGGAAAACTTTTTAATTTCAAAATTTCTCATATTTATGTAGAAATATAAAGAACTAATCTAGTTGTTCTTGGAGCGAAAATTCAAATATTGTTTAGTTTGAAAATTGGTTTATTTTGGGATTGTACGATTCTTTATATTTCAAATTGTGATTGCCTCCAATCTGATATTTTTTTACTCTAGTTGGTTATCAAATTGCTGTTTTGAATCTCAAATAATAATTTAAAATTGAACTTCAATAATGCAAACAGATTCCTGATGAATCGAAGTCGAATTATAGTCAATTTTAAATTTTTCATGGTCAAAAAAGATGATTCAACTGAAAAAAACATTCCTCCCGTTCATCACAAGGGAAATGTAAAAAAAAGGATTATACATCGTCAATTCAATAACAATTTTTCAAATAACAAATTTTTTTTCCTGAATGAAGAAAAATCAAAATTTCAGATACAATGGGAATATTACAAAAGGGAATAATCGAAACTGAAAAAAGCTCTCCGAAATTTTTACAACCCGTGTTGTTAAACAAACCATCACCCATTTGTACGTTCACTTTCGAATGGTTTAATTCGAAACAGTTTTGAACCATACAATTTCAAATCACCTGATAATGTGAAATTAATTAAAAACCGTTCATCCGTGAGGAAAGTAAAATATTTCTCAACTAGAAGAGATTAGTTTCCGGAAAATTCAATCAGATATGGTTCAATTTGAAATGTTTCGATCTTTCAGAGTCGTCTAACTATGAATCTACGAATTCAAAATTATTGCAATATTGAAAATAATTCATGAAGCTCTAATCTAAAGTTTAAAATCGCAGAACTATTAGATCCTCTTATCTGGAAGATTTGGAAAAATTAACATCAGAAAAACTTTCATTCAGAAATCATTCAGTTTTTAACAGATTCGGAATATTTCGTTCTAAAATTTCCCTGCAATCAGTTACTATTAGATTTTAAATAATATAGAATTATTCGAAAAATCTTTAGTTTTTTTATACACAGTTAATAGACTTAAACCCCCTTTTTCATTACCGAAATTGTCAAATTTTAATAAATTAAAAATTTTAGTTGCTGGACCAGCGGCGGCCTCAAACCAATATTTTGTAGAAATATATAAAAATAGAATAATTTCCTTGCCCCCGAACACTGAATCTTTTTTTTAATGATAAATTGAATGCATTTAAATGAAAATTGCAATGAAAAAGATGAAATTGAAAGAATATATGGTTCTATAGAATTATTTTGATAATTATAAGGATAAAAATAATCATCAAAAATAATTTTGTTTATGATAAATAAATTAAATGCATCTTTCCGAAACAGTGAAATCGCTTAAAAGTGTCGAATGGTGTTAATAGTGTCGTGATTCCTAAGCCTGAAAAAGTAATTCGAGTGTTTTCAAATTAATAAAAAAGCTTTAAAACATCAATGATTTTTAAACCGTCACCTTGAATCAAAGCCGGAACTTTTGGTTTGAAAATATCCCTGTAGAATGTTTCCATTGATGGTTCTTCATACCGAGGAACTGCCGAAAAAGTAGGAAATAATGCTGTGCAAATATCTGTTTCGTCAATCTCTATAATTTTGCAGCCATCTTCGTGGGATGTATTTTCTAAGGGATGATAAAAAAATTCAAAACAATTTTTTCGTATTCAAATAGTAAGGGAGGAATTGATAATTAGGCTTATTGCGGAATAGTCAAATTTTTCTGATTTACAGTCAATTTTGACTGCTTCAGATAATGCAGATCCGACGGCTGACAAATTAGTTGAAAGTGACTTTTAATTTGAAATAATCTAATCTGTTATTTTAATTGAATAAATTCTTAGTTTCGAATCATTTAACCAGTAACTTTTGCTGATCGCATAATCATTTTTAATAGTGGATTTATTATATTTCACTTATCAGATCTGTAACATTAAACGTGTTAATAAGTCATTTATATTTAATTTCAATAATGATAATCTTTATGTAATTCCATACATTTTCAAAGTTTCTTACAGAAGACATTAATTTTCAATCGAGAAGAATTAATTTTCAACAAATCTTTTTAACATTTAATGAAGAAGTTGGATTTTTCACAAAATATGAATTTTTGACGAATAAGTTGCATGTTCAAACGAACAGTAGAATTTTTAACACTTCTATTATTTGATTCAAGATTTAACTATTTTCTTCAGAATTCTAATTTTCTCTGTTTCCTGGAGAATTCACTTTTCTAGCTGTTTGAGTGAAAAGCATTCTATTTCAGTAGAAGATTACATTATTTTGTCGGGAATTAGTCTCATTCGATTGCATTAAACCGTTTTTTTTTATTTACAATAAAATCTTTTCTGGTTCAAAAATGGTCGATTACATTTTTCGGTTTGAAGTTTATTTTCTTTGCTAAAAAGTCATCTTTCTCAGTAAAGAATTGGGCTATTCCCTTCAACATTCGTCTTTTTTCGATAAAAAATACATCCTTTTGGATCAACAAGTCATTAGATTTGTCGTAAAAAAATTGCATCAAAACCGCATCTCATATGTTCAAAAAAATGATCTACATCATTCTGCACTATGGCATTATACTATTTTTTTGGAAACTTATTTTTTCAAACTATTTTTTTTCTTGGTTGAAGAATAATTTTTTCAAGTTTTTGTGATGAACTAATCGTTTTCAGCAGAGCCGACAGCAATCTCGTTGAAAAGTCATACTTTTCGGATGAAAGTTTATATTTTTGGGTTTAAATTTCTACTTTTTTGTATGGAAATAAACTTTTTGATTAAAAATTTAACAATTTCGTGGACATTTTCCTCTTCTTGATCGAAAAATCGTTCTTGGTTGTAAATCAGACTCTTTTTTTGAAAATTCAACTATTTTAGTACTACTTCAATCTTCTTTGGTTGAAAATACGACTTTCATTCAGAAATAAATTAGTTCTTGTTGACGATTCAAGTATTTTGATGAAAATTCATCTTTTCGTGTTAAAAATTCAACTGTTTTATACAAAATTCGTATTTCGATTTGAATTTTTAATCATTTTATATAATGCTTTGTTTCTTTAACAGAAAAATCAATTTTCTCTGAAAATGCAACTATTTTTTTAAAAAAGTTACTTTTATTTGATAAGATTTGTTGAAAGTTTACCTACTCTGTTAAAAATCAGTAAGAAATTTTGACTGATTTACTTGTTAAAACGACTGTTTTGTCAGTAGAAATAACTAATTTTGCAGTCAAAGCATGCTTGATCAGTTTTGGCAGTAAATTTATAATAATGGTAAATACTTACCTAGAAATTTACTATTTAATCTGGAGGCGATTGTTGTGAGTAAGGCTGAAGAACTTTCAAGAGGTGCTCCCAATAAAATTCCCTTGTCGATTTGTTTTATAGTTTCCATCAACATCTTTGATGTAGCTGAGGAATTCTCAATACTATCCTGATTTTGAATTTCCAAACATACCGTCTGCAAAACAGTTGTATGTTTTTGAGGGATTCAAATCTTTAAAAATTGTTCAGAGATTCTAATCTCGTAATATCTTTTTAGGTAGAATCTTTTGTAAATAGAAAGAACAATTTTTAATCTCAATTTATCATTGTCAAGACTACCATAGCCTAATTTACTTGAAAAAAAGTAGAAATGAAACCTATTCAAAACGGAAGAGTGACTGAGAGTGACTTATGTCCATTAATAATATGACTGATTTTTTTAAATACCGCGATACATTTCAAACCATTTAAAGTTTTTTTTGAATATCAAGCAATTTTTTAATCTCTTAAAAATCTCTTGGTATTTTTTAAAACAGCCTCGATTATTTAACAATTTTCAGAATCCCGTTTGATTACTTAAATCAATTGATACACTGTTGGAACCTTCCAAAATGTCATAAAAATATTGGAAATCCTTCAAAATCTTTCGAAATCCCCTACGAATCTTTAATCCTCTAGAAAATTTTTTGGCATCAATAAAAATTCTTCGAAAACTTTCAAATCCCTTGAAATCCTTGCCGAACACTGGAGGATTCCTTTGAATGTTTGAAAATACCCTGAAAGTTTCATAATCATATGGAATCCTTTAAAATTATTGGAATCTACTAAAAATTTTTCGAAATCTTCTGAAATATCCTGAAACTTTTAATATCTCTAGAAATACCTTTAAAAAATTGCATTCAATTGAGACATAGATGTTTATGTCAATTGACCAAAAGATATCTGTTTTTGTTCAATTATTGTTCAAAGGAAGTTTGGAATAAACCATTTTAGGACATCTGTGATTGTTTAAATTATTACTTTTCTCAACTTGAGAAATTAAATAATCTAGATAAATTAGTTGGAAATCAATTTGAAATAATATGATATTTATTGAATTATTATTGAAAGTTTAACGATTATTATTAGAAGAAGAAATTTTTAAATAAAAATAAAAATTAGGAAAAAATAAAATGAATGAAATAAATAAGATTACATACCTTAAGAATACTGCAAAGTGTATATGAATATCTATATTGAATTGGAACATCTTTCCAATAGCCGGAGTTAAGAGTTTCCCAAGTTCGATCCAGACAGGCTTCTAATCTCAGTAATGAATTTTCAACCCATTCAGCAGAATAATTCCTTCTTCAGGAAAAATAATACATTTTCAAATTAAAATTTAGGGGTATGTTAATGCTCTTTGAGTCTATGTTAATTATGATGGCTTTAAAACGCACTAGAATGTTTATTTTTTCATGGGCTTACCCTTAAATTTGTTCGAATCGGTAAAAAGACATATTTTCTTATTTTGAGTACGACACGTTTTTCTCATAAAAAATACCGTTTTGTAAATTTTAAATTTGTTAATGCTTTATGTCTTCCATTCTTAGATTTTTCAAAATAAATGATAATTTATTCCATATTTCTTTCGATTCTTAAATATGAAAAAAAATTACTTATTCTCTCCATCCCATTCCTCCATTCCTTCGATTATCGGTACCAAATGAACTTTTATTTCCGCCGGTACATTTTCTTTCGCTTCCTCAATTAAAGATTCCCAGCAAATTGACTCCGTCGTCAAAGGAGCTTTCTGCAGCATGATTCCTAAAATGGGCCGTAAAACAAAAGAAAAAATATTACATATCAAAATTTTTGATTGAAATATTTTAATTACACATAAAGTGTCCTCTTATGGAAAAAACACTCAAAGTCGCTTCGATAGATGAAAAAAATTTCAAATGGAAACCTTCCAATCCTAATTTCAATTCAATTTGACAAATAAGACTATTTCAAATTATGCTAGCATTCAAAATTTAGAAATCGTTCATTATTTTGAACTAGCCTCAACCAAAACAGAGGAGTTTCCTACATATGGAGGATAAAGTTTCAACCCAAAAAGACCAACTTTTCAGGATGAAGGGAAATTTTTACCCTTGGATATTTGAATTATTGAAAAAAGATCATTTTCAACTAATAAAGATAAATTTTCAAACAATTGAATTTTGAACCTATACAAATGAATTTTCATTCCATTGATGGAATTAAAGAAGGGATGCATTAAACTCTAACCAAAAGCAGTTGCATTTTCAACTAAATGGTGGAAAATCCAAGCAATTGAGTTTTCAAGATGAAGAATGGAGTTCTTAACGGAGAAAGAATAATTTTTTCACCAAATAGTTAAATCATCAACCTAGAAAGATGAATTTTCGACCAAATAGTTAGATTCACAAGCCAAGAAGACCACTTTTTTGGGAATAAGTAGAATTATCAAACTTCAAAATGTCTTTTTTTAACGAGATTTTTTTTCCAACCGAGAAAGATGAATATACAATGAAAAAATATGACTTTTCCAATTGAAAAGATACATTTCTAACAGACAATAGGAATTCTTAAGATATATATCTGAGGTAAAAAATTGGCTGCTTTCCTATGACGAAAATTTTGGCGGAGATCCGCATATCAAACTACAACTTTTGAACCCCCCTTCAAATAAAAAAAAATTTCGCTTTTACACTTAATGATATTAAATAATAAAATAATATTTTTATTCTCTTTAGAACTAGTTTGATAAGGGAATTTCGAAGATTTATAAATTCAGATATAAAAATTTGGAATTTTTATATTGTGTTCAAAATTCACGAGTTAAAATATTTTTAAGAATGAAAACAAAAGTTTTGACGGTCGTGATTTGGTACCAGTATATTCTCCTTATTTTACAGTTTTAAATGTTAAGCACTGAAATTATTATCGGATACCAGCGCAAAAGAGCTAGATTTGTGAACTACAAAGATGCATTTTCAATCAGATTTATTTTCTACCGAAAATCAAATTTTCAGATGACAAACGAGATCCCAACTAAAAATGAAACAGTTTAGTCAACAGTTTCAAAAATTACGACAAGAATGAAACAATTTTCAATCAATTGGATTCATTCGGTAAAGAAGAATCTTTAACAAAATTGTTACATTTTCTACCAAAGATAAGGAATTTTCAACGAAGTTGTTGAATTATGGAGTCCAGAAGACAAATTATTTACGAAATAGTACATTTTAAGCAACTATCAATATATGACTTTCCAACAAAAATTAATTTTCTAATAAAAATCCAACTGTTTCGCAGCTAATTTTTCTTTGCGACTTCAAAATTCAACAATTTTGTTGAAAACTCGTTTTTTCTGGTACTACATTTTTTGTCGAAAATTTAACTTTTTAGTTGAAAAAAACGATGTTCCATTCAAGATGCGTCTTATTTTTGTTCCAAAAACAACTACTTGACTTCAAGTTAAAATATTCTCTATAAGATTAATTTTTGCTTCTTTCATGATTCACCATCTTTTTGAGAGACTCAACAATTTGGTTCTAAAACATTCGTTGGTTTAGCTTGAAAATTAAAATATTTGGTTTGGGAATAACTTCTTTGTTGAAAACTCATATGTATTTGGTCAAAAGCTATACTATTTATTTAAAAATTGTGCGATTTAGAAGAAAGTAATTTCTCTTTTTTCAAATTATGCTTTTGGGTTCAAAATTCAACTGTTCTGTTGATGATTTGTCATTTTGGGTTCAAAATTGAACAATTTTGTGGAGAATTGAATTTCTCTGTTGGAAGTTCATTTTTTGTAGCATTGGTTTGAAAATTCATTACAAAACTTATTACGATCTTTGTTGAAAACTCTCCTTTCTAGGTTAGAAATTCAACATTCTATCCTCCTATCCTTGGTTAAAAATCAGGAATGTGAACAATTCTGACAAAAACTGCGTCCATCAAATCATTATAAATTAAAAGAGGTTAATACACCTAGTTAAAGGATAAAAATCAATCAGAGAAGATGAAATTGAACTGTCTTGGAAAAATTGCGTTTTTTGTCTTGAAAATTCGAATGATTGGTTGAAAGTTTAACTATCTTGTTGGGAATAGGTCTCCTTTGCTTCACAGTTTAACTATTTAGTTGTTAGTGCAAATGTTTGGATCAACCTTCATGCTTTTTTTGTTGGATCTTCGTGTTCTTAGGCACCAAGAAAGGAAAGATAACAACATTTCAAGTTTAAATATTTTAATCAAACATAAAGAGTCCTCCTATAAAAGGGTTTGCTTAAATAAGGCCACTGGACAATAACCCGATCAGCAATGTAATACAATATTTTTCCAGAAAGTGAAAAAGTTTTTACCCTACAATAGCTCTCTACAAAAATAGTTTTTACATTAGAAACAAGGCAGACTTTGAAAAGGAACGCGATTATGCAAATTGGCACGCAAGTCCCAGGACCATTGCATAAGATCAGGTCCGGATTTTCAGTCCATGCGATTGGAAGAGAATTCAAAGATGCGCTGATAGTGGTCCAGATTGAAGAAAAATAGGATTGACGAACTTCTCGACTTCGAGATATGGAAATAACTTTATAGTCTTTGTTATCAAACTCAAGTTCTTTCACTTTTTCTGCGCTAAGATTATCACTTCGAGCATGAATATAAATTCTTGGCGAGTAGTGGTCGAAACTCAAGTGCTTAACGATACGTAACATTTCTGCTGTATGTCCACCGGATCCCAATACGATTATCGTTTTAAGAGGTTTCTCTGGGTGGTTTCTTTCACTCTTGGAGGTTCTTCCATTTTTTGAAATTATGTATAGAATCCTTGCAAGTAAAGCAGAGAAAGTGAGTGATATTAAAATAAGTATATAGGTGACGACTGTGTACATGATCTTCTTGATTACCTGCAAATAAAAAGTTTGTAAATTTTGTTACTTTTTCCAGTACATGTGAATTGAAAGACGCTCTAAGGGCCGTACATGAACTATTCTACCAGTTTCTGGCTTTTTTTGAAAAAAAGATTAGTTTTCGACCGAAAGATGAACTGTTAACCCGAAAAGACGAATTTTCCACCCCAAAAAAAATGAATTTTCAACCAAGCAGTTGCACTAACATCTAAATAGTTGGACTCGCAAGGAAACGACAAAAATTTTCAACAAGCTAGTTGAACTTTCAAGCAAATAGTTAAATATTTATCGAAAAGCATAATATTCAACGAAAAAAGGTGCATTTTCAACAGATTGCTCGAATTCTCAAACAAAAGCGATTGAAATTCGAAAGAACAAAATTTCTTTTTCATTTGAGTAGCCGAATTTACGATTTGAAAGGTTAAACTTCTAACAAAACATTTGAATTAACGACCAAAAAGATGACTTGAACAAAATAGTTCAATTCTCAACAAAATAATTAAAGTTTAAAAATAACGGTTCAATTTTTAACCAAATAGTTGCAATTTTCGAAAAAAAACTTTCCTCAGAAGACGGTGAAATTTTTAACCTGAAAAGTTGGATTCTCATGAATGGAAGTTTATTTCAAACCAGAAAGATTACTTTCCACCGAAAAGATGAACTTCCAACCTAAACGGACGAATATTTAACAAAAAGGTTAAAATTTCCTATCAGAAAAGATGCCTTTGACAAATTAGTTGAAAAAGGTTTTCAATTGAAAATCAAAAAATTCTATTAAAAATAAAAAATAAACTTTCCAACCAGTTGGATTGAACGAAGAAAAACGAATTTTTCACAGAATAGTTTAACCTCCAACCAAATGAATGAAATTGGATTTAAGGAGCTCAATCCCCTAACCAAAAGGAGAAATTTCCATGATAAGAAACAAATTTTCTACGTATAGTTGAATTCTTACTTACATAGCAGTGTATATTTGAAAAAACGAAGTAGTTCGACTTTTCAACTGAATAGCTAAATGTTGAAACAAAAATATTAATTTTTTCCCATAAAGATTAATTTTCTACCAAAAATACGTTTTTATAAACAAAATACATTTATTGTCAACAAAACTGTTGAATTTTCAAAAAAAAAAAAAAACTATTTCCTAACAAAACAGTAGATTTTATATCCGAAAAATAAACTTTCTACGAAGAACATTAGTGTTATATCAAAAAGACAAATTTTCAACAAAATAAATTAGTTGACAACAAAACTGTTAATTTTGAAGGCCAGAAGATGTATTACTCAACAGAAAGATTACTTCAAAAATGACATAATTTTCTAACTAATAGTCCATTTTTAAAGTAATTGTTGCGATTTTCAACAAAATAGTTGAATTTGCAAAAAAAAGTTTAAGACCAAGAAGATAAATTAATAAACTACTAAAAGAGGTTAACCCTTAACCGAATACAGTCATTTTTATAAAACCCTTCAATTTTGAAGCTCAAAGAACGGATGATCTATAAGATACTTGATTTTTAACCCAAAATTAACTTTTTAGTAAGAAGATTAGTGTTCATCCGGCAAAGAAGAATCTTTGAAAAAATACATCCATTGTCAACAAAATTGTTTATTTTTAAGCCCAGAAGACGTATCATCTAAGAGAAATTGAAATTTTCAACGAAAAAAAAAAAGATTATTTCTTAAAAAACAGTTGAGTTTTCAACCAAACATTATTCTTTAATGAAAAAGTTCGTTTTCATTCAAGAAAGATGCATTTTTTATCAAATACTTATATTTACAAACAAGAAGGAAACAAAAAATTTCAATTCGGAAGAATAATGTTCTACTAAAAGAGATGAATTTTCAACTAAATACATCCATTGTCAACAAAGTTGGTGGATTTTGGAGACCAAGAGATGAATCATCTGAAAATAGATGAATCTTCAATCCAAAAATATTCAATTTTTAAGAAAACAGTTAATTATCTACCAGAAAAATGAACTTTGTATTAAGAAGATTGATGTTCAATCAAAAAAGATGAATTTTTAACAAAATACATTCATTGCCAACGAAATTGTTGATTTTGGAGCCCAGAACATGAACTACCTACAAAACGGTTAAATTTTTATTTTAAAAAATTATTCTTAACAAAGGAGATTATTGCCTATCAAAGAGTTATATTCTCGACTAAACAGTTCATTTTCCCTACTACATAATTGAATTTTCAACCAAGGAAGATAAATTTTTAACCAAATGGGAAGTTCTTTCTTGATCAAACAGTTGGATTTTCTACCAAATTTGATCATTTCCGGACCAAAAAGACAAATTTTCTATCCAACAATTGATTTTTCGAATGAATTGTTTTATTTTCCACCAAATTGTTGAAGTTTCAAACCAAGAAGACATTTTTTTCTGGAAAAGAATTCAATTTTCAACGAAAATGATGAATCCTTAACCGAAAAGCATCGAATTTTTCACAAAGTAGTTTACCTTCAAACCAAGTACATAGTTCATTTAAAAAATATGAATTGTCAACAAAACATGCAACACAGATTTCACCCACTGAAGATACTTATAAAAATAGGCCGTGGATACTTGCACCGAAATTTCGGTGCAAATAGCCGGGTTTTTTCGGTACACATAGACGCTCCCTTTTAAAATAACTCACTCAGATATCCGAATAACTTTTCGGTTTCGAATCACTTACAACAGGAATATTAAGCTTGAAACGATGAATAGAGCAATTGTAACAAAAAAAATAAACACCTTCGGATACGAATTTCGGCAAATTTACAGCTGATTCACATCATTCGACAATTTCACAATTAGAGGTTCGGAACGTGTTTTCTTACAAGAATTTGTACAACAGCTATAATAAACACATGACTATTGACAAAAATATTTTTCACTAATACTCATATTAAAACTTAATTAATTAAGATACTCGTCAGGAGCTTTTAAAAATACTTTTCATTAAAAAAATATTGTGTGTTTGTTATTTTATAAATTTATATGACAGCTCTGAGTCGTGACGTCAAGAGCGTTAATAGCAGACGACGAAAATAGGAGCGCACCTAGTGTCTTAATCAGGAACTCTGTAAAGTGCGGAGGACTGCGGAAAAACATCAGCAGTTTTTTTGTCATCATCCAAAGTTTTCCTCACTTTTTCCCAAAATAGTTGCTGAAAAGTGTATATTTTATCATAAACTGAGACTAGCAGGACCTCGCGAAAGTTCCTGATATTATTCACTTCCTGATTACTGGTAACTGTCATAAAATTAACCTCAAGTGGACAAAGGGCAAGGGCTGTCTGACAATCTGCGTGCCAAGATATATTTCAAAGGTATTTTAGTTATAACTTATATATAAAACAAAATCTATAAAATGCGGAAATATGTTCTTTCACAACGAATTCTAAGAAGTCATTTTATTAAGTTAGATTTTGTCAAGCACGATTTCTTGTATTTCTTCGATGTTTTGTTATAATTGTAGATATATTTTCATAAAATGCATTTCAAATAGAAATATTTAAACATGATATTCTCCATATTTATTATAATTTTGTTTCGATTCTAGAAAAATCATTTTACAGGAAAGTATAACAATATTAATATATAGAAATAAATTATTCATAATAATCCTGAATATGTAATTATCTCGAGTAATTTCAGAAATTGTTTGGTTTCAAAAAACTAAAGCCATACAATTACCTATTAATTATTAGACGGAATGTTTCCATACTGAATAATTTTGCGTTCAATGTTCTTGAAATAATACTATCAATTATATCAATTGTCAGTTTTTGTTTTCCCAAAGTGAATAATTTTGAATTGAAAACTTTAGAAATTCACTAATTATTTATTCAAACTAATTATTTACTCAAGTTTTCGAATTTAACAATTTTCAATGATTCTCAATTTGTAAGTTCTGCAATTAAATAGTTACAGATGAAATATTTGAAAATTTTGAACTGCAATTACTTGAAATTGAATGATTTCAAGCGGGGAGAATTTGAATTCGAATCAAATATACATGAAAGAGTTCGAAAATAAATGATCTCAAAGTTTTTTCCGATTTCGGGAAGGGCTTTGAAATTGAACTTTTTTGAAAAGAGAAAATTTTGAAATAATGAAGATTGAAATTATGTCATTTCTAATTAAGGGCGTTCGAAATTGAATAATATTTTAGATTTAAATTTTTAAAAAGAAGTCTTTTTCAAATTAAATGAGTTTGAATAATTTCAAATTGTAGAAGTTTTTCTTATTGAATGAGAATTATCTTTTATATTAATTAACTATTCCAATCTTACTGAAAAATGTATCTTTTATAACTTGCTCAGGTTTAATTTTTATATGGAAAATTCAACTGTTTTGTTCGAAATTCGTCGTCTTGAATTGGAAATTCATATTTTGCAATAAGATTTATCTTTCTCGTTTACAAATTCAACTTACTTTGTTTCAAATTAACTTTTTTTGTTAGGAATTCAAGTTCTCAAGTTTTGAAATTCAACTGTCTTCTAATAAAATTCGTCTTTGTATGGAAACTGAAACTGTTTGATTGAAAATGCAGTTTTTGGTTGAACCCTATTTTTTCTGTTTTCGAAAATGCATCTTTGTATGTTAGGAATTCAAATTCTATTGAAAATCGTATTATTTTGTTGGAAGTTTATTTATTTTGTATATAGTATATATCAAACATTAAGTTGAATATTTAATTATTTTCTTGAATTCATTTTTTTTGTTTGAGAATTTCACTGTTCTCTCTTCTTCTGGAAATTCATCCTCCTGCAGTGATAATTTTTTGCTTTATCGAAATTCGGTTGAAAATTCAACCGTCTTCCAAAAGATTCATTCGTCTTTGCCTTCTTGAAAATTCAACTATATGGTTGGAAATGCAACTGTTCTTTGTTGAAGTTTTATCCTTTTTGTTTGAAAATTCGATTCTTTGGTTAAAGGTTGATTTTTGGTGGTTGGCAATTTGTTCTCTTGTAGTTAAAATATATCTTTTACCAGGTATATATTTTTGACCAGGTAACCGGTAAATAGCCTGGAATTAATGTTTGAAGTTTGAGTAACCACTCCGTGGAAGCTTGAATTCTAAATCGAAATTTGTTCGAATTAAGTTATTTTCAGTTATCATGCAAAAAATTAAAATAATTCGAATATGAATTCATCAACTACATTTCTTCATACAATAAATTCTAGAAATATAGTTCGCAGCTTTAAGAAAGCATTTCATATGACACCTTAACATTTGAGTATTTTAGAAAGTAATCATTTCCATTGTAGACTGCATCCAGTTCATTCACCGTTCATCCATTTCCAAATCCAACTAGTCTACATCACTAGTCTCGGAAAAATATTGCACTTTCATCGTGTGTGGAGATGTGCGATTGGTGGGCAATTAATATCAATGGATGACAACTAGGTCAAAGATGGAAGACAACAATAAAAAGGACAAGGAAGCTAACGAGAGTCCCAGTACGAGCGAAGAAAATGAGGCTACAGATTCCATAGAGGTAATATAATTAAAATTTGAACAGTTCAATTGAAAGGAATCCAAATTCAATTTTTTTTTACTTTCAACATTCAAAATTAACTCCAAAATTTTCAGAAAAAAGCAAGGATCCAACTTCGAAATTTGGACAAAGATTTTTTATTTTCTCCATTAAAATTTGGAAGCACAAAAAAGGAAAAACAAGGAGGAATCCTTCAAATTCCTTTCTTTTCCCTCTTGTTTTTTCATATTCATAAATTCTTTCAAATTACAATATAAATGTGATACATGGACATTCTCTCCATGAGATTACGATTGGACTGCGTTCTAAACTGGATATCAAAACAAAAACAGAAATACTTGAGGAAACCCAATTAATTCAATTTAAATTCAAAATCGGGGATAATTTGAATCGAGTTAATTTGACGAATTTTATTTCTCCAAACTGAAGAGATAATTACGTTTTTATTTAGGGAACACCCAACAAATACGTGAGGATGATCTTCGAATGTTATGTTTAATATTTTCACTTTAATATAAACTTCACTCTAAACAAGAATCCAAGAAATCCCAAACAGTAGTCAACGATTTGGAATTATTTTAATCGATTTTATAGGATTTTCCGGTATTCCAAAGGACTGCAAAATGCTCTAAAGGATCAAAAATTTTTTAAAGAATTCATCGAGATTCCAAAGCCTTTTGGAAATTTCATGAGATTCCGAAGGATTCAAAAAGATTACAAGGAGAAGCGAATATTTAGGGAATATCAATTTATTGCAAAGGATTACGAGGAGTCACAGAATTTTTAGAACGAATTTAAAAGATTTTGAGAAACTTTAAGTAGTTTAATCAGATTTCAAGCAATTCGATGGGATTCCAAGAGATTCTAAGAGATTTCGAAATATTTTAAAAGAATTTACAGGATTTCGAACGATTCTCAAGGATTTCAAGAAGAGCAGAAGTGTTTCAACGAATTTGGAAAAATTTCATAAAGTGGCAGAAGATTTCAAGGTTCCCAAAGTATATCCATCGATTCTAGAGGATTTAACAGAATTTCTAAAGATATCTGGATATTGTAGAGGATTTGAACGGATTTTGAGAAATTTTGATAACTTTGGAGAGATTTTACTCATGTAGTGTTGGAAGATTTCACGAGATTTCGCTAGATTTCAAGGTTTGCTTCCAAAGTGTATCCACCGATCTTAGAGGATTTCAAAAGATTTAACAAAATTCCCAAAGATTTCTGAATATTATGAAGGATGTCAGTGGATCTCAGGGAATTTGATGTCTCTTAAGAGATTGCGAAATATTTCGAAAGGAATCACAGGATTAGGAACGGATTGAAAGGATTTCAAGAAAAACAGAAGTATTTGGACGAATTCAGAAGAATTTCATAAAGACAGAATATTTTACGGGATCACGAATGATTTTAAGAGATTCCAAAGGATTAAAAAGAATTTCAAGAAATTTTTGGATATTGTTAAAAATGTCTAGGGATTTCGAGGAGTTTTGATGGCTTTAAAAGATTTTAATAAATTTCAAAATAGTTATTTTAGTGGTTCTTATAAGATTTGGTAAGATTTCAAATAACTTTAAAGGATTCAAAAAGATTTTGAGAGATTCAAAGTGGTTTTGAATATTTCACAGTATTCTGAAGGATTAGAAGGGATTTCCAAACATTGCCAAAGATATTTCCGAAGTGCATCCATAGATTTTTTAGGATTTTCGGAGGCTTCAAAAGATTCAAACAAATTGAGAGAATCCGGGGAATTCAAGCAATTTAAGGTTGTACTGGAGCGAGATTTAGAGCTTTCATTGTGGTATAACTGTGCACTATCCTTTAGCGTTGCATTTCAAATCCGCTGCCAATTGCGTTCTATATGTATGAACCTTATTCGCGGACTGTACAAAGGAAAAATCCTTTGATATCGTTCTTAAATATATTGACAATAACACGCATAATTTTTGACAACGTGGCTTTTACTGTCGACTACAAGTGTCCAATTGCGTGAATTTGCCAATTTAATCCCGTATAACTTCTCTCTTGACTTTAAAATCATTCTGGGACTTTGTGTACTACATTTTGAACTTATACTTTGCAATATACTTGACTTTTGAAATTCTTTTATATTTTTTTAAAAATTCAATAAGGTGGCGCAAGGCAGCATAAATTACACGCGTATCAATTTTGATCAAATTTTGATCACTTGGCTCTCGCTCCAGTACAGCCCTAAATGGCTTTTAAAAGTTGATATTGGATTCAGGAACATGTGAAGAGATTTAAAGAGGTTCGAAAAGATTTCCATGAATTTTGTGAATTCACATGAATTTTTGTTTCCACGGTTTTCAAAGGATTATAAGAGATTTTTTATAAGATTTGCAAGATTTCAAGTAATTTCAAAAATTGCATAAGATAAGAGAACAATATGTTGAACGAATCTCGATTCAGAAATTGATGATTTATAATATTATTATTCAAAGATGTTCAGTATTACTAGAACTCATAACTCTTATTATTTTTCTCAGGTGGACAATTCACGGACGGTTTTGTTAAAGATAGCAACTTTATACGCAGAGCGTCTTATGAATGATATATGCCTCGTAATAGACGGTATCGAATATCCAGCCCACAGACTTATTCTTTGCGCGTCAAGCGATGTGTTCCAGGTAAATCTACAAATCCATATTATATCAGGGTTAAAAAAACCCTGGAAGTCCTGGGAAAGGCATGGGGTTTCGGAACCGTGCTTATGCATCAGCCTTGTTATTGAAATATTAAATGGCCTTTGGCGTTAATTCTATTCAAACTCTCATTATGCACGCATTGCTTAATCCGTAATATCGATCAATTACGTTTCAGGTGATGTTGATGAGTCCGCAGTGGAGCGAGTCACAAGAGAGCAGAGTAACATTGCAAGAAACTCCTCAGTGTGTTCCAATCTTCAGCGAGTTTCTACGATATTTTTATACCGGGCAGATCAGGATAAGTCACGGAGTCGTGCTTCCTATCCTTTCCTTAGCAGATAAGTACAACGTGAAGGACTTGATTTCCCTCTGTCTTGATTACATGCAAAACCACATTGCACTAGCAGCGATCCACGGTACTCTAGTTTCCTGGCTCCAATACACCCTCAACTGTGGCCACCACGACATCACTCAGGCGTTTCAAAACTTCATTAAATGGAACCTGGAACTCGTGGCAAAGACCACCGATTTCGGAAATTTCGAGCTGGACGTTCTCGTTACTCTCCTGCACCAGAGCAGTTTAGTCATCAAAGATGAAATGACGCTTTACAAGTGCCTTGAGGCCTGGCTCGACCATCAGGGAAATCGCTTGAGGACCCAACTGCCAGCCAAGGAGTTGGAAACGACCTTGAAGCAACTCGTCATAGCAGTCATGTCTGCCGTCAGATTTCCGATGATGTCTCCTCGACAACTTGCCGATCTGCTTCTCTCACCTTTAACTCAGAAATACAAAGAGTTCTTTGTAGAAAGAATGGCGATTGGAATGTCCTTTCATTCCGGGCAGCACGAACGCGTCAGAGAAGTGATTCAAACTGAGGAAGACGGGGCTCTACTTTTTGAACCGAGACTCTACACAGTTGATACCTGCAGTTCTCTCCTCACAATAGAGAATTTCCATAGTTTGCGGTCTTATCACACAAGAACTCTCGTCTTCTCCAGGTATGTTAAGCTGACGTAGCCACTTGTTCGAATTTACTTACGACTTATAAATGTGCCAAATGAAGGTAAAATTGCAACGCGAAATTCTCTCAAAGCCTCTTTCCCAGAAACCGCTAGGTTTCCAAATACGAATATCGTTTTGATAGGTTTTTCAGGTGGGAGGCAGCGATCTCCATTCACCAGAGGTGACGCGGCTGATCGCTATATGGGGGTCATAAGCTCGGGACAGAACCTTCGCGTCGGTCCCCGTTGTTACGCTCCCAGGTTCATTTATGCGCCTGTAAGTAACAAACTGTCCTCTTCTAATAAAGGAGCACCTTGGGATCTTTTTGTTCAATGTGCCTATTCTGAATCATCCAGATGCTTCTTTATGAAGGCACACGAAGAATCTGCATATCTCACACGGAGAAGAAAATTCAAGTGTAGTAGCGTGAACACCTCTCATGATTTTGTAGCGCTCTGAGGGTTATGAGCGTACGTAAATAGTATAGATTTTGTGCAGACAAAACTACGCTAATCCGCAAACCGTACGGGTCTTCTCGTACCAAAAAATCATGAGAGATGATCAACCTACTATATTTTAATTTTTTTTCGTGCAGAAGATCGAGCAAAAGAGATCAAACGGAGGGCTGATTCGGCGGAGAAGAACGATTATAGTCAACATTTGTTAGAGAAAGCTGCACCACAAAATGAAGCAGCGCTCATTGGAGGAATACAGTACCATTGTGCTATTGATGTTTCTGCGCAACCTTATGGTAATCAAGTGGCTCTCCCGGTTTCTCCAATGTAGACTTAACCACAAGAGCAAGGGATTTTATAAACTCCTAAATTACTGAAAGTTGCCTTTTTGTCTTTAGGGCTGTTGAGAAGTTATATTCAAACCACTTAAGATAAGAACACTTAAAGCTCTCTAATAACATGAAAAGATATAGTGGATATGATATCAATTCGATTTGGCTTTCCGTCCTCCCGGGGTTTTTTTACAAAAGACTTGATGTGCCAATCAGGTTCCATCAGTCCCCACGGAGGGGCCAATGACCAATCACAGGCATCGTAGAGAGCGTATGTGAGAACAACATAACCTGCAACCTCGGGTTCAGGTCAGCACTGAAGATGCGAACTAAAACGTTCACACACGTCGCACAGTGGTTCAAGATCCCTAATTCGTGGCCAAATCTCAAAAAGTTAATATTTATGACTTCTTGAGTACTTATATCGCGTTTTTTGGGTCGATTATTTCATAAATTATACTTCAAATTGAGAATGGCGGACACTCTTCCAAAATTTTTTTTTGTTTTCCACGAAAATAGGTACAAAGAAGTTTTTTTGGTCGCTGATTTAAAAAATGATATTAAAAATTTATAATTGAAAATGGCGGACCCAAAATGGTGGACATTTGTCCAAAATTTTCTATTGTTCTCACGAAAATGAGTACCAGGGGATTCTCCGAGGCGCTGATTTCAAGAATGATATTGAAAATTCAAAATTCTAAGTAGCGGACCCAAAATGGAGGATAATTTTCCAGAATTTTCTCTTTTTTTCCACAAAAAGAAGTACAAAAGGGTTTTCTGGGTTGCTTATTCAAAAAATGATATCTTAAACTCGAAATTCAAAATGTTGGACTGAAAATGTCGTACGCTTTAAGCTTAGAAGAACCATTCTCAAAGCCTCTTGCGAGGGTTGATAAATAGTAAAAGAATCAGCTGGTATACCGAGAAATTTCGTCCCTAAAGTCGTGATTCCATTTTCAAGATTCAGGTCCTTGAAGGATTCCACATATTCGAAAATTTTTAGACGTTTTCATTTCACGACCCGCGTCTTGAATCCTGTCAATAACAGTGTAAAAAATGTATTGCCTTATTTCCCAGTTTATATACTTTTTACGCCAAAAATCCGATGTTTTTATTCTGAAGTCGCTTTTCTCTTAAATGTTTTCGTTACATTTATTGTTGATATATGTATGGTTTTTTATATTATTCATTTATTTGTTATATTTTTTGATGAGAAAATCGACTACTTTAACTGATAAATACTATAATTTCATACAATGGTAAAATTCAATTTGGACACCCTATGCATTGTGTCCAGCACATTTCAAATGTTCCGTTCCCAAGGGTATATTCGAACGTCACCAAATAAATTACTTTCATCTCAAATGAGTATCTTTGCGGCATGGCATGTGGCGCGTAGAGAATCATGGATTGGTGGACTATAGCGCAGGTGAGCGGTTGCAAAAAGAGCGCATTTTTCTACGGGGTCAGCTTGGGGCAGCTTTTGTTGAAGGAATCAAAAAGTTGATACTTTTTGGCAATCAAAACGGAAAATCCTGGCGCGCGCACTCGCAGGCAAAAAAAGAATTCACTACGTTTATTCCTGAATTATATGGAAAAAAAAAATTTTGGACGTGCACATTTCACTCCCAATATTGTTAACATACTTGTTCGAAATTCAAATCCGGAGGCCAGCAACGATTCAACGTACCTTGAGAAACATCCTTTATTTCATCTTATCTGTTTCTGGCATGAGCTCACAGAATAACAACATTTTTCGTCGAACGCTCGAAACTCGAGAAACAAACTGATGGGCACGCAATCGGCGTAGAGTGAAGTTCAACTGCTCGCCACAAGGACAGTTTTGAATATAGTGACTTGCCCTTTTAGAAAATAGTGCTCCAACATCCCCTAAAGAAGTATAAATGAACATCTACCTCAGCCGGTAAACTTCGAATTTTGAGGTTTTGGTCAGCTTTTTGGGATCTTGAACCATTGTGCGACCTTGGAAAGATAAACAGAACTATTCGCGTTGAAACGAACAATTATCGAATGCACCGCAGTAATTCATCGATTGGAAGGGTAGTTCTATTACAGTTGCTAGACTATTTTATCAGCAAGCAGAATGTCGCGCTGTGCAACATAATCTGTAAAAAACAGATTTCGACCACATCCTCTTGAACTTATCTTCAGAGGAAGCCTTGGATATCAGGGCAGAAACAATAAAGGAATCAGACACGCAATGGAGACAAAAAGCTATCCACGGTGAGCATCCCGAAACGGAGGGATGCTTGATAGCGATTCAGAAGAGGGTTGTTATTACCATAAACTATCAAAGCTCAGAACCCCTGGTACATTTCATTTCTGTCTGATTGAATGTTCTGAGAATCAATAGGTTCTTTAATATTGTTCAAAGAACAAAGAGCTGGGCATGATAAAGTCGGTTTTACCTTCGCACTGCTGGTCAAAGGGACCAAAAATTGTCCGTTAGATTTTCAAACCAGTGATCTTCTAGCGTGACTTTCGGCCACACTGTAAATTGAGATCTTGTAGATAAATCTGGGTCTCCTGTGATCACGTTTTGAAAGTAAGAACGCAGAGATAGGTATTCTTACAGTACTCTCAACAGTTTTATTCCAAAAATTTATTCTCCCCATTTCATGAAAAATCTCATTTCCCCTGGTTGTAGAACATTTTGGCTTGTGAATCCTGTTATTGATAAGGTTGAAAAACTTTTTTGGCGTCTTCTTGTAATTCTTTATATCTTTTTCAGTCATTCATACCTCGCAGACTACGCAGGCGACCAAACCTGCGAATGGGTCGTTGATATTTATCCAAAAGGTGTTTGGTTCAAGAAATTCTTCCTGATCGTCTGGCAAGGAACCGTGGAAATGCCGGAACACGTTATCAGGTCTGTGAGGCTATCTTTGACCTGCAAGGAACCTCCGGTCAACAGTGATTCCGATAGGAGAGTCAAAATTGGAGTGTTGATCTACGGACTTCAGGATGGGGTCGAACACATTGCCAGGGTCATGGAAACCATCCACAGATTTAATAAGAATGACCGCGTTCTTAATTTGGATGATTTGCTACCTTTTGAGGAACTTAACCCTCAACGCAGTGGTGCAATGAATTCTGAAAGTGCTCTTTCTTCTTTCCTCGTTGGACCTAATAAAGATATGCTTAAGTTGCACATTGTCATTTCGCCTGCGAATCAGAACACACTTGACGAGATTTGACAGTCAACGATTCAGTTTTACCAGGTTTACAGACTCTCGAGAAAAACTTTCTTTAAGTAACTTTTCACTCGTTAAAACAAGCGAGTACAAAACTTGTGATAATAGCTCGTATAGCCGCGTACTTTGGGCTAGAATTGGGCTTTTCGCTCGTCTTAGAAGGCGGGATATTTAAGAAGTCTTAAAACCTGAGAAATTGAGCGACGAGAAATCTTCCTAGACTTTGAGAGACGACTCTATTTCTTGAGAACCTTAGCTACGAGAGGTTACCAAAAAACTAAGACGGTGCACAGTGGTTCAAAATCGAAAAGTTGTGTTCATAATCGCCTACAGGTCGTATTTCTTAACCGATTTGAATGTTTT
>WSXT02119927.1:0-10972 GCA_011762715.2 Neuroterus valhalla | reverse complement strand
CCAGCGTTCGCATACAACATGATAAAATATCTTCAAGTAGCATATTGTATTTTAATATAAAAATCTCGCCGTGTATGATATGTTCACGGTTCATATCAGATTCTAATGTCTATATTCCAGAAAAATGACAGAATAGATATGTATTTTTTATCTCTCTTATAGATATACATCCTCTTCATGTAGGTGTAATTTTTATGATAAGCTTGAGTCGAGGAAATCCTAGGTGATATAACGTGATCCATGGCGAAAATAAGTTGTCGAAATTTAGAAAATTTAGAAAACAGTGATGCGACTAAAAAAGACATTATTTTGAAGATTTGTTCAATCATCTTATTCCTATAGATTTACACTTAAATAATAATATTTTTACTTAACATACACGTGATCACTGCACATGTTATCGCACACTTTTAACGCTGTTGAAAATCGGAACGCTTTTTCCGAATGACCATAACCACATGGCTAACACAAAACGCAAAATATTCTGCAGAATGTTCGAAAAAACGTGTAGACAAGTGATAAGATGTAGTTTCGTGTTAAAATATATATGATTTCCGATGATAATATAAATTAACCTTCACTTTAGCCTTCAAAATGCAATCATTCTGAACAATGTTCAAAATGAAATAATTTGGAAATTAATTTTTTCAATTAGAAATATTTCTATTTTGAACGTTTTTATTTTAAAGCTGTGAATGTTTAACTCAGAAAGTTTTCGATTTTGAGTAACTATAATTAAATTTTTAGATGCCTCTCAAAATTTTAAATGATTCATTGGGAACTATTTATAAATCTATCTACATTGATAACATGGAGTAATAGTGAGGAGACCAAACGTCAAGGCGCGCGCGAATGAAAAATGAACCTCGAATTTTCGGATACAGTTTTGGCGTGTTGGGGGAGGACAGGGGCCGTGGAAGTGGAACTGGGGGGGGGGGGGGGCTCAAGCCGCCCGAGATCTGGGTATGCATTCCACTGGAAACCGAATCAAGCACGGAAGAAACCGAGCGCGAAGCGCGAGATCCGAACGACGAGCACCCTAGGCACGTTCAAACTTGCGGGCAATGCGAGCCGCGCCCCTAGCGGGCAGATTTTTTTGGGTTGCTATTCATTTTTCAAACAGAAATTTATAACATTAGAAAATTTGTGCCACAATCTATACTTACGCAGCTACATTAGCAATTCACAGCTTTCGAAGAATGTAAAATTTAGAAGAAATTAGGTCCGTCAAACTTGCAAATTTGAAGCTATCTAATTAATAAAAGAAGAGAGTAGGAACTCTTAAACTTGGAATTTTGAATTCAAGAGTATCTGCGATGAGCATGCAATTTCAATTCGAAAAGTATATAATTATAAAGTTGGAAATGAAGTGTAGCAGACTAGAACTAGATAAACAACATTTTCATCAATAATAGGTTTATTGCATGAAAAAATCTCGTACAAAACAATCATTCATCAAAGAAATCGATTATTGTTCAATTATTGTTTTAATATTATGCTGATAAAAAACGGAAGTTAATTTCATTTTTCCTATACACGCGGGATAAGAAAACCTAATTTTAAGCTCCAAGTCTTACATCTAGTAGTTTGAGCGTGAAAAAAGGATCTAATGAGCTTTAACTACATATCCTACTGTCACGCCACTCGTTGAAAGAAAAAAGTTTCGAACGTGTTTCACGTGAGAGTAGAGTCTGAATAGCATTGAAATCGCTCCGAATCTGGTAACTACTCCATTGCTCCCAGTGTCTGCGAAGGTAGGAGTCACAGTTTCAAAGTAGGAGCTAGATTTCGACTCGAGGGCGTACTCTGTGACTGAAAATAGAAGGATGACTAGAGGGACACTTATCAAATGGTCTTCCACATAAGTAAGGCATTGATAAAATAAGCAATACAGGCAAAAAAATGCGTAATGTCCACCTATGTAAAAGATTCTGGAGATTTAACCACATCCAGAACTAGCATTGAACCAATTCCAGAGAATGCAGAAAATCATAAGAGAACGAATTGATGTTGCAGGAGTAATTATCACAGATAAGATACCTGGAACATTAGAAGAAAATAAACAGGAAAAAGATCAGAAAGGAAAAAAAAATAAAATCTAACAAATCAATGAAGGCTGTGGAAGAGAGAGAAACCCAGGTGGAAATTTACAATTGGCTTGGTACAGCGCCAGTACCGAACAAAGATTTGTGATTCTGGCGTGGTACTTGCGCGGTACTGACATAATATCGAATGACAAACGGCGTGATACTGGCATTGTTACCAAAGGTAACACGACTAGGAGTTGGCACTTGGTACTGGGATGGTACTGCAGATAGTACTATGCCTGTACCGGAATCCGGTACTGGGACGGGACTGGCAATGCTACTAAAGGTAACACGACTGGGATTTGGCGATCAGTACTGGTTTGGTACTAGAAAGTGTACTATGCCTGTACCGTATTCATAAATTGGCGCTGTACTGGAATTGATATCAAAGGTAACACGACTGGGAGCTGGTAGTTGGTACTGGGACAGTACTGCAGTTGGTACTATGCCTGTACCTAAAGTACGGAATCAAAAATCATTAACAATTACCGTAGAAAAAGATTTCGAATCGAGCACACACTCTATTTACAGGTTCATTATTAACATACTTTTATTTATCCAGTAGCTGTTATTTTTATAGCAAATATAATAATTTTAATAAAATTCGCACGCACGCTGGTGGAATTAGAACCTCTGTATAAACCTATTTTCACTAACGCTCGCTAGTCCAGACTCTTAACATTAGAACTTTATCATTGTGATTTTTTATGAAAAAATTCAATTTCTCAATTAATTGTTAAAAAAAGTTAATAACGATGGAGTAACAGATTTATATTTTTCTGTATTGCTAGTTACAGGCCTCACATACTATATGACTAGAAACCTTGTATACCGAGGAAAAAGTTCACTTGAATAAATAAAATTTGGTACTAAATACGTCAAATCAAATATTTTCATAATGGGGAGATATATCTTTTAAACCAGAATGATTCTTTCATTTGAAAAACATATCTTCTGAAACAATAAGAATTTTTTCCGATAAAAGAAATATTTGATTAGACGTATTCAGTACTACATCTCCCTTCTGTTTAAAGTCTAGTGATATTTAAGTCAAACTTCGA
The DNA here is from genome assembly GCA_011762715.2 of Neuroterus valhalla. NCBI lineage: Eukaryota > Metazoa > Arthropoda > Insecta > Hymenoptera > Cynipidae > Neuroterus > Neuroterus valhalla. The sequence goes on along the minus strand of WSXT02119927.1, from coordinate 7,824 downwards.
ATGATAATTCTGATAAAACTTGAAGCGCGTAGAACGCATATTCTCCAATATTCAAAATATCGGTAATAAAATTCTAGCTTTTAAATTCCCTTTCACACCTACTACTATCGGCCCTGTGTGCAACATTACAAATTTTGACTTAAAGATGGTCTACTGATCTACCTGTTTGAACTTTGAGTACCTAGTTATAGAATAAATAAAACTTTGGACTGATTCTGAGTTGTAGAGAAAATAGCTTGAAATACAATAAGTGCAATGTTAAAGAAAGCAAAATGAAAGATTTGAACCCCCTTGTTTCATGTGTGCAAGAATCCAAAATCACGACTCAGAGGTAGTTATATGGGTACTTAAAGCAGCATAGACCTGGTCAGGGTCGGGGTGCGTACATGTAATAATGGAGCAGTGTGAAAGCCGCACGCGACGCAACGGTCCCCTCGCCTAGGCTAAATCGGGCAGCGTTCTGCGGTGCGCGTAGCGTGACCCGACTTGACTCGGCGTAGCCAGAACTTGCCCCATGGGATTCAGACCGGAAGCGAGGGTTCCGCAGTGCTGCCGTACCGGATCTTGGCTACGGCATGGGTTGGCAAGGGTCAAGCACGGTTTGGTTCTCGGCCCTACGGACACGGATCGCGAGCAACGAAGTCAGTGGGAACGGTCACAAATTTAAAGCTATCTCGCACCCCAAACATTCTTCAATTTATGATCCTTTTACCAACCCCTGCAATTTCGTTTTCCAAGCTTAAAAACTATTTAACCGCCTTGCATCATACAAAAAATCAAGACGAATGAATATTCTCAAAAAATCTTTTTCCTCAGGACTTTCATATCCCCGATATTTTTGCCGGATTTTTATTTTCTCTTCTTGCATATCTTTACAACGTCATATTTTTCCGTAAATTATCATAAATTTCAACAAATTTCATAATTTTTCATCAATCTCCACAAACCTAATAAATTTCCACAAATTTTATCAATTTTCACGAACATGAATTTCTTTCATGAACAGATATAATATAGGTCAAAAAACATCTCCATTTCCAACGTGCCATGGGGGCGGGAAGGCACCCTTTATTTTGCTTTTATCCGACATATTTTTCCACGCATCAATTATTCAGCTCGTTGCAATTATACCTAGAACTATTCGGAAATCGCGATAAATTCTTTGGAATTTAACTTAGCACAGAATAGAAAATACCGGTAGAAAAAATTAAAATCCAGCATATTTTGCCGGAAGACAATACTTGACTTAATATAAATTGGGGTAAAGTCAATCTTGTGCTATAAAATCGTTTATCCACAACTTAATACTTTGGAATCTACTATCGCTTTTCTCAGAAAAAATCAAACAAAAGATTTACTTCAAAAATTGCGAATTTCTTTTTCCTAGAAAAACGATATTGAACTTTGAAGTGTAAAGAGATAAGTGAGCGACTTCAACAGCGGGCTTTAAAGGGTGTTTTGAAATAAAGCCCTTTTTATATAAAGTTATTTCTGGCTTTGTAGTCGGCAATAACTTATGTAGTTGTCTTGAATGTGAATTTTTTTTCACTTTTTTGTTGAATTATTTCTAAGGAATTCAATCCCACTAGTACTCATTGGACCCTTTCTTATATAGGGTCCTTGTAATGTTACTTTTGCGCATTAGGCCTGCAAATTAATGCGAATGTGAGTTAAAAATGATATTTTTCTTATACGTTCAATAAATTATTCGTTACAAATGTAACACAATAATTATATGTTAGACTTTTTTGGATAAAAGGCTCTTTTTGAATAATTCTCGGACATCTAGCCAGAAAAGCCTTACGTAGGAAGGTATATTAATTATGATTTTTTTACCTTACTTTCTTTTTTCATTTTTAGTACTTTTACAAGGTCCTTCCGGTCAAATCATCAAAACGAGGCAAAATGGCCGTATTTCTAAAAGGTCCTATCGACGGTTGCTTTTCACGAACTTCCCAAAAATAAATTCCAATAAAAAGTAAGAGAAACATCATAATTAATAAACCTATGTAAGGCTTGTCTGGCTAGATGTCCGGTTTACAAATAGAGAACAAAAGGTAAGATCTTTTCAAGATGAATCATTTTGGTCCGCAATATTTGTTTGCACCTTGCATAGTTTGAGTGGAAACATGCATTTTTCAAAAAGCTATTTCGATGGATAAAACCAGAATCATTGGTCAAAAATGGCCGGTAAACGAACTTGTTCTTTCTTTTGCGGTCTTGAAAAATTGTGCTAAAGCACAATCCAATATGATCATTCTTTTGAAAGTTATCGAGTACACAGACCTCAGACAGACAGATAGACACCTTCGTAAAAAAAATTTCTGACTCAGGGGGTCCCAAAACGTGGAGATTTCATTAAGGGGGGAGACTCCTTTGGAGAGTCAAAAAAATTTATTTTTAGAAAATGGTTTCAATTATTTGAATACATATCTGAAAATGAGCCAACAAAGTTTCATATCGAAATTGGAAATATTTTCGAAGTAGCAGCCTCTGACTCGCCACTCGTGGACTAAGCAAATAAGCGCGCTGGAGATTATGCGGCATTCTCTAGCCGGTTAAACTCTCAAATAAGACAAGTTTCGCGTCATTTTGACTTCGGGTACTTCGAGGAGGCTGAAGGAATCCTATATGGGCCAGGAATAGCTAATTAGTCTGCACAATCGGTAATTTATGGAAATGCCTGCTTTTTCTTTCAAGAACTTTAGAAGTGATTTTCTCGAAACATTATTTTTCAAAACTGCGGGCGTGATTGAAACAATATTTCTTGACGTATTTCAATGAGCCCAAGCTTTTCCGAAAGCTTATGAATCAGGCTTCTAAATTAAACTAAAAAAAATTATATAAAAATAAATGATAAATAATTTTTTGTTGCATGCAAATTATCAATTTTCGCTGAAAAAATCGATTTTTTATTTTGAAGACCCTCAAGTTTTTGGATTTTCAAAAGTATATGGATATTTTTAGTTTAAATAGAAAGTATTCATATGGCGATTAGGAATTTCTTTGGTTCATGTGTTTGGGATTAAAATTACGACTGCTATCACGCCCGCAGTGTAGGTCTTTCGGTAGCGCAGCGCTCTAAACAACCTTGCTTTTGGACCATATAGAATAATTATTTGAAAGTGAAGAACATTTTTTTGGTCAGTTTTTATCCTCTAAGTTGTACCTGTAAGGTTACTTCTTCGATTTTTTTAATAAATCGATTTACACAGCAATTTTTGTTTGTCCTTAATTTCGGTGTCCTGGACGAGTATCCCTCCTTAAATCCGCGGGATATACCGAAGGGATTACTCATTTGCAAACAAATTTTTTCAAACATCCTTTCAAGCCCGTCATGCTCTAGGCTGCTCTATGGTACCATTAGCCACCATTTTCCTCACACCAAATGTTATTTCGCCTAATTCTTATCTGCTAGAATTGCCATTTGCTATACACTATAAATATCATGATTTCTATTTGAACTCATTTGCATTTATACAAATTTTTATTTGACATACGTTTTCATGAATGATATGAACTTAAATAGAAATAGAGGTAAATATTCAGGCTCATATAATTGATTGCAGATTAAATTTCTGAAAGATAGTTGAATGAAAATCATGCCAACTATGCTTTATGGCAAAAGGCAACATAAAGAAAAAAATGGTAAATGGTTGTTTGGTAAAATGAATTTCACTTGAAAATGTAAATTATGACAGGATGTTCCTGGTAAATTGAGTAATAATCTTCAACAGGGAAAGATACAATGTGTCAATAAAGCATAAAGATCGAAAAGTTCTTTAATCACTGAACTTGTGAAATGATTATCTCAAAAATAAATTTATAGGCAATAACTCTTCTTTTTGAAACGACGAGTGACCTTAAGGATTATATAGAATGGGTGCCATTTCCCGCTCGATGTGCATCACTGAATAAAACAGAAAAGAAGCGGACATAAAATGCGCATAGAAGCATATTGGCGGGGTGGAAAAGGACAAGTTTTCTCTCCAGTCTGTATTATGTCTTCGGCAGTATATACATGGTCACGTGCCTATACGTGACACATTCATGCATGGCCGAATTCGCTGTCGACTACCCCTGCATATCGCTTCGTATTCGCCTCTGATTTCTTTTTGGGGCGACAGGATTGTGTTTCCACTTCCAGAAATCATGCAAAGCACAATTCCAAGGTATAGACATTCAAAAATATTATTCAAGAAAACTGGTCATTTGCCAGTTTCTAATAATATTCATTATAAGTTATTTCATGAAGTTCAAAAATAAAATTGTAGCTTTTTCCATATTTTCGACAAAACTATTTGAATGACGGTACTGAGTTCTGATGCTCTACTAAATTTTTGGAATTTCCTTGTTCCAGAAATAGGTGCATGAGTACAGAAATTTGATTCTCTTTAGTCGCAGGTGTCCGAAAATCAAAATGGCTTGGAAATTGATTGAAAATTTATTTCAGAAGAGCCAAGGTTGACCAAAATTGTCCGTAAAACATATTTCGATTTGCAACCATGAGCCGTCTGAAAATAAAAAAGGCTTTGTGACACTTAAGACGATTCTAACTATTATTGAATTTAATTACAGAAATATTTACAAGTACGCAATATAATATGTAGAACTTTCCGATCCCCTGGAAATATTACAAAACATCCCAGGATATCCTATATAGGAACATCCAAGGGTTATTCCATCGGGGAACGAATTTCAATCTAACTGGGGTATCCCAAGAATATCTTGTGGTGTCTGTGGAATATTGTAAAGTTTCACATTAGATACAGGAATTTCTTAGATCTTTGACGAGACTTTTACAGTATCGCAAGAAAATCTCCTCATTGTATCTCTGAATATCCCGTTCTTTTGAAGGCAGTGGCAGATTCAAAAAGTCGAACGATTTCGGGATCTGCGCTTGATTATCACTACTAGTTTGATCCTTTTTAGAAGAAAATCTATCTTGCAAATGAATATGGAACTCTATTCGAATGGAAATATATATTCTATAATTCTATACGAATTCTCTGCCTCAAGCTAAGGCTTTCCTGATGTTTCTTTGAAAATACAACAACAAAAATAATAATAACGGGGGCACTGAAGCTCAAACTCCGGCAGAATGTTGAACTTAAATTAAACGTTAAAGATTTTCATTTAGCAAATCAGGGTTAAATGAATCTTTTGATTACTTTCAAATTCAGATTATATATTTCTGCAAGCATAGCTTTATTTTTAAGAAGTAAGGCATCATTATTGAATATCAAGGAGTAGTAAAAGTTCACATTTCCAAATCTAGCTGATCTCAGCAATATTTAACTAAAAAGTTTAAAATTCTTCATGTTTACATTCAATTTATGAAACATACAATCTGGTTGGCCCTCTCTTTCCCGTAAATACTACTTACAAGTTACTGACCGTGTTCCTAATGAGATTTGACTGTGGGCGTTTGTTGGTGGGTGTATGATTACATTTGACTTTTGATCATTTCGACAGCTTTAATCGAGGCGGCGTAAAAAGGACTTCGATCGTTACCTATGGTCGTGGGCAGTATATGATAGTCACGCAATATAAGCGACGAGGCGCGTGCGCAAACTGCCAAGGCACGCGCCGTTCTAGAGTACGCAATTATCATAGGGCAATAGGGTGGGAAGCATTGTTGGTTGACTCTTCTACCCCTGTGACGAGGCAGGGGTTGCAGGGCAACCGGAGTTCACTAGGAAGTCACGCAATCTACGGTTCTCGACGCTTGAGAATCATGTTTCATGGTTCCACATTTAGGGAATTCGGAAAACTCCTGAGAATAACAAGTCAGTGTCGAGAGGATGTCAGCTATAGGAAAGAAAAAAAATTTTTGTTGTTGTTGTTGGACATGCGGTTCGGCTTTAAATGGTTTGGAAACCTGCTGGAAACAAACTATTTCTACATTGTTCGGTCACATCTTTAGTGGTTGTTTGAAAGATGCCATTTTTTTTTTACCTAAATATTGACAATTTCTTTCAGAAGCTTTTTTGTACTGGCATTAGGATCTTATGAGCATGTATTATTACTGCTGAAGTATCATGAGGAATGGACATGAAGGAAATGTAATGAAAAGTAGTAGCCAGCAATTTTCCATTTAAATTAGCTGGACAATTTGGACCTAAAGCTTTTCTGCTGTGGAGGCCCAGGCGGCAATATTCATTTTGTTACTCGTTGAATCCACCACTGTGGTTGATAATTTTTACATCAATTCTGTTAGAGGAAACAGCGTCTCTAGACCACGAAATAACTACGATATGAGTTTGTTTATTAAATCTATTTATAACATAATCAATTACTCTGGATTTGAAAAATGATTACTCAGAATTGCTTTAACGTACATCCCGAACGAAAAGGTAGAGAAAAGACCTTTATATATTTTTGATCTCAAGGTTTCACTGTTACTCATTGATGTGTCAAAAGAGAGGAACAAAATTGAAATAATAAAGAAATTCAAAAAGCGACTTCGAAAAATCTGCTTGGAATTTAGTTAGAATCTCTGTGGAAAATAAAATTCGAATCAGATTGCAAATTTACTAATTTGTCCGGAAAAAGTACCCTGCCCCCCTCTGCGTGTCTTCGAAAAACCCCGGAATGGAAGAAAAACTTCCAGCATAATCTGAAAACCAAAATGCCCTAATGATTCATATTTCCCTACCATTGATATAATTTTTTCTGCATGCGCATCTTTTGCTCACACATCTCGTCGTACAAGCATATTTAACATGGTCCTGTCCAAGGTTCATTCTTTGTAGAGCAAAGGGGAACCTGAGTACTAAGTACTTCATCAATGTTCATGAACATGGTACTAGTCGTACGTGAGAACATTTTTGGCGCTGGTAGAGATCTGAGATGGTCTATATCTAGTTAGCAAGACTAACTAATATTCTATTTGCTTACAGAAAAAATGTTGCTGATCAACACTTAAAAATATCTGTGAAAAGTTTTTGACATATTATCTGCATTCGATTGAAATGAAGCTTGATCAGGTTTATCCTTACGGAAGATGCACAATCTTATTACAAAGTTGTTATATTTTTGAATTATCCTTGAAGTTGAGCAAAGCGCCTCTGGAAGATTTGGATCCACTTCTGGCAATCTCACCATCAAAGCCTCTTCGATTTCATCGCCTTTACTCTCTTCACCTTCTGACAGAGTTGACGCCAAAGCACACCACTTTCAGCGCCTTTGTAATTTCAATTTCACGGGCCAGTGTAATGCCCGCGGTCAGCAAAAGCCACCACCTAATTTCGAAGTAAAGCAAAGCTTCGCTGGCATAGCCGCTTTATCTGCATGAGTGAGCACAAACATCGAGAACGCAAAGGCATGGGGTTGAGCGTCAACCTGACTACGAGAGCGTCGCAAGCTCACACGAAAACCGTGGTCGTTTATAGGACTCTGCCTGCGGGCATTGCTCTGATCTCTGCAATCATTGTTCCGCAACGAGGTCTCTTTCTTGACGTACTTGTGTGTCTGTGAGAAAGCGTAGCCTTTATACAACTGGTAGCTGTGCATGAGGTGTCTCTACAAGTTCATACAAGCTCCAGGGCTCTCGACGACAAAGGGGCCGCGCGGTTCAACGCGCCACAAAGCGCCGGGACGCCAACGCCCCACGATAACCGTATTCCCTGCAACTGACTCTGCGGAACAGCTTCGGGTGCCAGAACGCGACGCTTGAACTTGCACCACCCTCAACCTGCCCTGCCTATATCCTTTCGTTTAATCTATACCTTGCTTCGATATAGGCGCCCAGGGGGAAATTTACCACTGGCGCGGTACCAAGCCAGTACCGACGGGCGGTGTTTGGTACTGGCGCGGTACTGG
>WSXT02119916.1:0-10972 GCA_011762715.2 Neuroterus valhalla | reverse complement strand
ACCGTCGGGTCAGCGCCAAGACTGGAAACCAGACGGTCTGGTCTGGGCCAGGCCAGAGCCAGGACATTTTTCCACACAGGATTGTACATTCTTTTCGAGATTCATATGTGGGTAATTTTCCATAGACAGAGCTCTTTCGTGTCCAAGGGTTGTATTACTGAAACTATTAGTTCTATTGGTGTCAAACTCTGTGAGGATCTTCATTCTAGTACCTTACAACATGTCCTACAGTAAAAATTGAATTAAATTATCGTAATCCAAAAATGTATTTTTAAGGCTTCTAAAGTTATTCCTTCAAGCTTTGAACGTGGAAATGAAAAAATTCCTTCGCAAGGTAAATAAAAAGTCTACTTAAAATTTGCGTATTTTTATCAGTATCCATCGACGTAATTGACAATTATTTCTATATTTTTTACGGAATTTATTGAATAAAGGATAACAATGTACATCAGAATGGGGGAAATAGAATTGCAAAAGGATTTTTCAATCCATTCTACTTTGAAACTCCGGGAAAAATTTTAATGTTGCTTTCCATCGACGTAAACTCCATTGATGTAACCTTTCTTTAGCTCGTCAGGGGCAGCCTGACATTCAACAAAGTCTCTCCGAAAAACTTTTGCGAAAAAATGATGGACACGGAGTTTTTTTTTATGAATTATTTTTCTCAATCATAAAATCGCCGAAATAAACAAATCATATTCTTTTCATAATAAAAATCAGAAAAATATTCTTCTCCTTCGGAAAATGTTTGATTTCTTACAATGCTGAATTTCGTTTGGCAGATTAACAGAGGTTATGTTTATATAATCTAGCTTAGTCTAACCAAAGATATTAATAACTTTGGTCTAACTCTAAGCTGCATTCACGGTTGTTGTTTACCAACTTAAATTTAGTGAAAACGTTAACGTTTATTATCAAACATGTTTTGTGAAGATCTTACTTCTAAATCTGATTGAAAGTGTAACGTATATGTTTTCGTACAAATTGTGTTTTGTGAAAACTGTGCTTCGTAAAAACTTTATTCCATGGAAATGGTGTTTATTTTATCATTATATTTCTCATGGAAGTGGTATTTATTTAGAAATTGAAACGTTTTTACTATGTGTCATTAAGTTTTCAGTAGGGAAATAAACAGCGAAATGGCCATGGGTAAAAAGCAAAAATCAGATTCACCATCAGATCCACAAATTAAATATAAATTAAACATTTTTAAATAAATTAAATATAGATAATCAGGTAGAAGTCACAGAAAGACCGGGAAGAATCTGTCGTACAGAAGGAAGCTTGCAAAGCCTCATCTCTAAGAACCTTTGTTATATATATTTAGTTATTATATTTCATGAATAATTATAAACTTTTAATGTTAAATTTTGATTATCTAGGAAATTTATGTTAATAAAAAATAAGAACAATTGTATATTTTTTATCAAAGTCGGTTGTAACGACTGCGAAAAATGCATAATATGGAAAATTATTATTATTTGTTATTATTTGTTATTGTAGCATGAATACTTTCAGAAGTTCTTTTTTTTTGTAGTAATGAATCAAACTTCAATCACAAAATACAATTTTTGAAATATTTTCTAAAAAAATTCACTTATTCAAAAAGTCTCCTGTATTTGGAGAATTACCCATATAGAAAACCCATCCCAATTGATTATCTCCTACCGTCTGCAAACAGATTTTTATTGGAGGCTTCCGAATTTTCTTCGACTTTTGGCCAAGGGAGGAGAAAATTGTAGAAAACCTTTACCGAGCACAATCGGTTACTGACAGTCGGTATTAGAGTTTCAATACTCCAAATTAGAATAAATGCAGTCGAATTTCTTGATGAATTTGGAGAAAATCAATCTGATTTTGAGTAAAATTTGCCTTAAGAAACTAAATTTGAAATTCAGATAATGAGGCCTGAAAAAAACATGTTCCTTGAATCCAGATAAATTTGTCTGAACTCAATGCAAATCAATTTTATAATGTATGGTTCTAAATATTCTTTTTTTATTGTGCACAGTTCTCTTTTCTCAATTAATTGATTAATATTGATTAATGACCTTATCCACTAGCCCCATCTAGAGCACGAAAATATATCCTAACGTGAAATCGTCCAAACGGCTCGTATACAAGACTTTCTTTCAAATACTTCATATTTATATGTACCCTAATTTTGTCTAAGGCTTTGAATTGTACGAAATTTTTGAGTTTCTAAAAAAAAATTTTTCCAAGGACGTATGTTTTGTAGGTGAGATAATTCAAAATCGCATAATGTGTCATAGTACAGTCAACCTGACATGAAAAAGGCCGTTTTTTGGAAAAAAAACCATGAAACTTTTTTTTATGGAAATAAACCTGAAAAATTCGGGATCATTTAGGAGCGGGTTTTTAAGAAAACTCAGAAAGTTTTTGGATTTGATATATCTCGGAAATGGTAGGTTTTTGGTGAAATTTGTAAGGACAAAAATGTTGGGGGCAATGTTTTTTACAACTTCCCTCATAAGTCGACATGCTGCGATAAAAAGTGCAATTGATAGATGGCGCTAAGGTACCAAAAAAGCGTATTTTCCATGTTGCACGCTCAACAACAATTAGTAGCACACTTTTGTACAGCTCGTTTGATAAAAATTTTCAAAAACCTTATTAAATCACGTTCAAAACTGAAAACAGCATAGTTATGGAAAAAATTAATAATAATGGATATTAATTCCTTATAACAATTTATCATAATTAGGAATGATTTGAAAGTCCTACTTACAAAAAAAAGATTCATCCAGTCTGAAGTATTGATTTATTATGTACCTACACTAACGTCGCCCTCGTCGGAAACAATGGGAAATATACGGTGACAGGTTTGTCACGCTATAACTCGTGAACGGTAACGCGGACAAGAAAAATTTTCAGATAAATTTTGTAGGTTTTTTTGCGACAAACAACTTCCTCATTGACAGTTTTGCGATAAAAAATTTTTTTCTGTTCCAAAAAACGAGAAATCGCTTTTTTGGTACTTTAGTCATCTATTAATTATTGCACTTTTCATCACAGCTTGTCGACCTAATGAGAAAAGTTGTAGAAAACATTGCTCTTAACACTTTTTGTCTTTACGAATTTTCCTTCTAGTGGTTTTCGCAAAAAAAATGTTGTATGGTATTTTTTTCCACAAAATTTGACAGATTGACTGTACTGTCTCTGGAGCTTCATACTTAGAACAATTCAAAATTGATAAAATTAGAAATTGATCAATGTTTAATGGGAAAATACTTCAAGATCTGAAATTTTATCTTGAATCATACTCTTTCAATTTTTTAGCCTCAATTATTCGATATTGGTTCTTCCTAATTTACTGGTCGATTAAAAAAAATATATAGAGAGAATCCACTTCGGACTGTACAAAGTGAGATAATGTTTTAATTAACCAAGTGTCAACATTCAGGAACTTTTAAAGTTTTACTCAATTTCCTTCATGGAAAAACAAAATATGGAAAAATTATAATTTGACACTATTTCTGATCTCATAAAATGAATCCAAGGATGTTGAAATTGATACTCCTAAACTTGTCTCCTCACAATGATAATTCAAAATACATAAAGTGGCTTTTAAATTCCCACAGATAAGCGAGAGTTCCTTTCTTTCGTGTAATCTCCTGAAAAAGGTTGAATGAAACACCCATCTCAGAATTTCGTCCGGAAGTGATAAAAGATTCCCAGGTAGGTACTACCAAATAAAAGATTAGATTACCTGGAGAGGAAATCACGTTGATACGAGTTTTATTGTCTCGCTTTGCGTTTTGTGAAAGCAGGCTTTCATTAATGCACTTCCCACAAAGGTGAATTAACCCGCTTGTGTTGAGAGTGTAGTGCGTGTGTTCGAGATAACGTCTCCAGGGATCAGGGCCCTTGGGACGCACAAATATTTGACCGGCTAACTGGCTCCATGTTTGTCCTGCTAGCTGCGACCGTCTTTGGTCCTTGCTAGTGCTCCCATCGTTGATAGGTCTCCCAAGCAAGTTTCCATTCTCCAGAAGAGGACAACCTGACAAACAAGTGTCGCTCGTGAGTGCTGCTTGAATTTTTTTTCAGACCCTGAAGAAATAATAATATTACCCGAAGTATGGTGTTGTTTAGTTTTTGATAAACACTATTATCCAAAACAAATTGTTAACTTTCTTCTGTATCAATTGGAAGCCTCATAAAAAGAGGTTTGCATAACGAGAAGGTCCTTCGAGCCGGTTCGGCAATGGTAAGAAATTTTAATTCGATGCACGCCAGAGTAACTCTTGGAATAGTTTTATTGAGATACTAATTAGGCTGGTTCCCCCTTTAAAAAAAGGCTTGGCATGGTAAAAACGTGTGCAGGGTTGGGTCAGCCATCAGACGTGCATTTTTTAATCACACCTTCATTCTCGGCTCGTAATCCTCGTTTATAGCCTAGAGAGAGATCAGGCTTCCCGATATGGGAGCTGTTCTATCGATTGCAAGAGTACGATGTCGACTCTGAAAATAGGAAGCCTCCTTAAGCCTGCGAACAGGTGTAAGCTGACGTGTGGGACACGCGACATGTTTGTCTTGAAGAGCCAATAAAGAAAGTATAAAACAAACTGTGCAGGTAAATATGCGCTGACCAGTAGTCGACTTCAGAAAAGATATACTGGATTTGAGAGCCTCTGTCCTAACCTAACATCATCTTCCGGTCAAGTGCCCTCGTGCTCGTCCCATGTGTACACAATCTTCAGGCCACTCAGTCGAGGCGAAACTGCAGTCGGCTACTGAGCTGGAGGTAGGTGTCTTCCATCTTAACGATGTCGATTAACGATCCTCGAATGGACCAGGTCCCAGCGTAATGGCATCGGTAGAATCGTCTTATCCGTACTAAGGTGTTACATTCGGTCTGGATCTCTCGCATCAGACCATTACCTTAACCTGGAGGGGCAGACCTCACTATAGTCGTTATCGGCCGCAGGTTCATGCCAACCGACAGTTAAAGCCGTCAGCTTGCGCGACGCGCTATAAATTCCTGCGAAATAAAGAGAAGAGCAAGTGGAATGGATCCAATCGGTTAACAGGGGAGGTGTGCCGGAACCTGCCCACCTTTTAACACCCAACCTCGACCCCAGGTCAGATATCCGCATGCCTGACCCATTAGCAGCGACAGCTTTTCTCGCCTTTCTCTCAAAGATTAGATGATTTCGTTATATTCCACCAGAACACGCTATAGATGCTGTGAAACATTCATTGATATATGCCTATGATCTGAGCTACTGAGAACAGAAGCATTTTCCAACAGATTTCACTGGTGGAAAGCTGTTTCAGAATCTCCTTCAATTCACACGAACGATGGTAAAGAGTTTGCAGATGCTCTTAAAGGATTTTTGTGGGACAAAAAACTTGGTAGCATAAGGCTATGGTGCCAAGAACGTACTCCATTAGTACTAGAGAATGGACTTACTAAGGAATGAAAAGCTTCTATCTATTAGATACAATCTTTTAAAAACAGCGAAACTAATTGCAAAATGACTTCCTTTTGTAACAACTTGGAACTTAAAACCCTGTGACTCTGGTATTTCTTGTTATTGAAAGCATTTCTATTATGTACTAAAGAACTATAATCCTCAAGAATGAGGAGCTTCTATATGTTGGATACAATCTTGAAAATAGCGGAACCAATTGCGTATGTCATGAAATGCTGCTGTACCAACAAAATCATTAAAACATGTATATTCAACAGCAGGTCTGGCAAATAACAAATCTGTATCTGCGTGTATCTATTAGATACACTCTTCTGAAAATAGCTAAACCAATTGCAAATTCTTATGAAATGCATCTCTGATAACAGTAGCATCGAAACATATATATTTGATAACCAATTTTGCAGATGAATAACTATTTCAACATCTTCTAACGTTTATACAAATGATAGTAAAGATGCTGTAGATGCTCTTGAGCATTTTCTTTGAAACGAATATTTAGTGGTGATTAAATAAGCTTCCTCCATTAATAGAGAATTGACTTATCAGGAAATAAGAAGCTTTTTAATGTTTGGTACAATCTTATCGAAATGGCTAAACCAATTGAGAATCCCTAAATCAATCTATGATATGCTCATTGCTCCTCTCATAACAGAAGCATAAAAAATATGTATTTAACAACAGATCTTGCTGATAAACTGTCTTAACATCCTCTGCACGATTGTCCAGATGCTGCAGATACTCTAAGGATTTTTTTTCGAAACTTAGAACTTGGAACTCAAAACCTTGTGACTCTGGTACTTCTTGTTATCGAAAGCATTTCTATTATGTACTAAAGAACTATAATCCCTAAGAATGAGGAGCTTCTATATGTTAGATACAATCTTGAAAATAGCGGAACCAATTGCGCATGTCATGAAATACTGCTGTACCAACAAAATCATTGAAACATGTATATTCAACAGCAGGTCTGGCAAACAACAAATCTGTATCTGTGTGTATCTATTAGATACACTCTTCTGAAAATAGCTCAACCAATTGCAAATTCCTATAACATGCATCTCTGACGACAGTAGCATCGAAACATATATATGTGACAATCGATCTTGCAGATAAATAACTGTCTTAACATCCTCTACAGTTTATACGAATGATAGTAAAGATGCTGTAGGTGCTCTAAGGATTTTTTTTCAACCTGGAACTCAAACCCCTTTGGCTTTAATACTACCTGATGTGAAAAACTGCTTATGTAAAACTGAAGAACTGGCATCTAAACGAAAAGCTTCTCTCTGTTGAATACAGCAATCTTCTAAGAATAACCAAACTACACTAACTGCAAATTCCGATTGGCTCTAACAACAGCTACACGAATATCTTTATCGTCAAATCCGAAAAATAAAATAGTTTTGAGACTATCCATGAAGATTCCTTCGTTGTCTATAGAATCCTAATATAAGCATGCGTGGGAGTAGATATGTTTTCCTCATGATCTCAAACTTACCTCCTGGATTTTCAAGCCTCAATCAAAGAACATCAATTCAATAAAAGAGCATATATTCAATAACAGAACATAATACTTCGCATGGATGGCGATCTCCATACGCAGTAGAATCAGGATAAAATGAGCCTCCGGGAGAATATCTTTTCATTCCGTGCTTATCACCTCAATCGAGGACGAGTTTCAGTTTCTCGTATCGTGTGAACAAGAATGGTATCCGTGTTCTAAAGATCGAGTCATGTCCACTAAAATAAAATTCATAAGACTGTACCTCTATCTACTTCTGCCGATCGGCAGCAATATACTGAACTTTAAAATTGCATGTTTAGTGAGGCGGGTAAAAGCTTTTTTATGATCTTGACACTTAAGCGGTGGACATATATGCAAATTGAGAATGAATAACATGAACAGATAGTGATAAGGATGAATTAATCATGTGTAGGTCAGATACTTTAAAATCGAATATGTATATGTTATTCATCACTTTGGATCAATATTTCAGTCGCTTTTATGTAAATTCAAAATCAGCTCCTACTTTTGAGATCTATTGTTCGATTCTGCGTGCTATAATTGTGCAGTATTTTTTAACCTCTAATAAAGGTCCTCTATTGTTCACTTCATCCGTAGTGTTTCTAAGTCATTCATTTTACAGCACAGTTGCTATAAGTCGATCGCCCACATTATCATATTCCCCCATGTAAATCTCAATTCTTACAATTCAACTGTTCCGTGGAAGGACTTTATCAGTACTGCCAACGACTCCTCACGATTTGAATCCCATGGCATTGGTCGTCATCGCAAATGTCCTCGAGTAATCTGCATCCTCCTACACAAACTCTGGCCTTTGGTCCTCCCAAGAGATTAACGGTTCGGATCGCTTCCTGGACGTTTCGCACCAAAAAGAGGTTGAAACGTCGACAAGAGAAGACAAGACAAGACAAGTCTTGCTGTTGTTGGTACTCCTGGTATCGCGAGGGTTATGTATAACCTCCGTATCACCCACGCGAGGGTAGAGAAGCGATTGTTGGAAGGTGTTACCACAACCACGCCCCAATTAGGATCACTGGATGCTCCTTTCAGGGTTACATCGTAATACCATCCCCGATATTTACGATGAGAATGCCCACACCTGTAGTGACACTCTTGCCAACTTAATGCGCCCCACTTAATTTACCAGCCAGTGCTTTATGACGAGAGGAAAGCACGCACGCACGTACCGTTCAACATTAGTTGCATCTGGTGATGTAAACAATTGCAATCCTAACACGATATACATTTCTGGTTCCAGTGGATCTTGGTTAAAATAAGAGAAGATTTGTGGAAGCTGGTAAAATTAGGGGGATTTCTGTAACCCTTGTATAAATTTAGGTCGGGATCTATTTGGACCCTGCATAGTTTTCCCTATTTCTGTTCGAGCGCTGATCAGGAGAAATAGAGGACCGGCCTAATTCTGTAATGCTGTTTTAGTCAGGCTCTAACCAAACACGAAGAAGAGTAGCCTTTCTATTACCCGATAAATATTCAATAAACTTTGTGAGATAAATGAATGGAATTCTACTAGTTCATTATACATGGACATATGCTTTCGATTGATTCAGTTACATTTTTTTTAGCTTTTAAACAAATATTACTGATTAATGATGATACAACTGTCTACCAACTCAAAAAATGAAGTTTTAAAAATAATTAATTAATATTTTTCAATGTTGAAGGCAAAGATAAATAAATTTTCAACAAAGTGCATCAATTTTCAAGCAAATATTTCAATGCTTATCAGTAAAAAATCAATTTTTACCAGAAATATAGTAATTAAATTCCAGTTAGGAATATAATTTTTCACTACAAGGAGAATTCAAATTTTCGACGAGAAAGATCAGTTTTTTACCAAAAAAAGCTTTATTGAATTTTCATTAAAAAAGAATAATCAACGAAAAAAACTAAAGGTCAATGTAATAATCATATTTTTCACAACAAGAGATTAATTATCAACCAAACATTCGCAATTTAAATTAAAAAAGATGAAATTTTTACCAAGAGATAAAAGTGGAAGAAGAAATTCTGAACAAGAGAGATAAATTATCAACCAATAAAGATTTTCCCGGGAAGAACAAAAATTTCAATTCTATTGGTGAATTTTCTATCAAAAACTACCAATTTCCTGCAACACCATTGAGATTTCAACCCGAGGAGATTGGTTTTTAACGGAAAATGTCTTTTGAAAAAAAATTGAATTCTCTATCAAACTAGTTCAATTTTCAACAGAGAAGTTAAATTCTGAACGAAAAAGGATTTTTCAAGATAGAATAAGAAACGATTTGACCAAAATCGTTGAATTTTCAAGCCGAAACGACCAAATTTCAACAGGAAAATCGAATTTCCAACTAAAAAGGATGTGTTTCTTAAACATACCTAAAACCCAAAAACATCAAATTTCAGCAAAAGAGGTTATTTTCAATCAAATTATTTAATTGTGTACCAAAATAGATGAATTTTCAACACAAGAATTATATTTAAAAAAAAAAGATTTTCTAGTGGATGATAAAAAATGTTCCCTTATTCATGAATTTTCAATAAAATATATAAATTGTCCGCAAAATAGTTGAAATTTTCAACAAAAAGTCCAATTGTTGAACAGAAAATATTTTTTGGTCAAGAGCAACGAAAAGTTTAACGAAACTATTGAAGCTTCAAGAAATGGCTAATTTTCTACCAAAAACGACTAATTTCCTGAAACATCATTGAGTTTCCAACCCGAAGAGATTAATTTTTAACGGAAAATGTCCTTTGAAAAAAAAATTGAATTCTCAATCAAACTAGTTCAATTTTCAACAAAGAATTCGAATTTTGAACAAAAAAGAATTTTTCAAGAGAGAAAAAGAAACATTTTTACCGAAATTGTTGAATTTTCAACCAAAGAGACAAATTTCCTACAAAACACATAAATTTTCAAACCGAAAAAAGTTTCTCTTATGAAGAAAACAATTTTCAATAAATTGCTCAATTTTCGACCAAAAAAGACGAAATTTTTCCAAAACCATAGAGTTTTCAGCACGAAAATATAAATTTTCAACAAAAGAATTTCATATCAGCAAAAAAGTTTCTTATTGCCAAACTCATTCTTCAGAACGAAAAAGAGAAATTTGTTAATAAATTGTTCAATTTCCAAGCCAAAAAGACCAAATTCCAACAATAAAATCGAATTTTTAACTGAAAAGGATGTGACTCTAAAACAAACCCAAAAACATGAATTTTCAGCAAAAGAGGGCATTTTCAACCAAATTATTAAATTGTGTACCAAAATAGATGAATTTTCAACGCAAGAATTACATTTATTCATAGAAAAAGATTTTGTAGTGGAGGATAAAAAATGTTTCTTGATTGATGAATTTATAAAATAGATAAATTGTCCGCAAAATAGTTGGAATTTTCAACCAAAAGTCCAATTCTTAAACAGAATTTGCAACCAAATTGTTAGAATTCAGGCCGAAGAAGACGAATTATTCACACACCAGTTAAATTTTCAAACCAAAAATATAATTTTTTTGACAAACAAGGTCGCTTTCAACAAAAATTTGTAAAATTCTCAACCAAAATAGGTACTTTCAAATCAGAAGAGGTTTTGGTTAAGAAAAAAAAAACAAATCTCACGTGAATTGATTAGTTTTAAATAAAAAAGACAAATTATTTACTACATAGTCAAAATTTTCGAACCCTTCAATATAAATTCTAAACGAACAGGGTCATCTGTAAAATTATCGACAAAATGATACAATTCGCTACAAAAAAGACGAATTCTCCACCGAAAAATTGTAGAAAAGAGGTGACCGACTAGGAAACGAATAGTTCCTACCTTGAATTTTTTATTTTTTTTTTTATTTTGATCAGGGCCCAACTGAAGCCTGTCTAAAGAACAAGAGTGAAACCTAACTAGACGATCATAGTTTTTGTTATTATTATTATTTATCAGCATTTGGAACTCGAAAGTTCATTGCCTCATCTACCCGAGACCGCCACGCGT
>WSXT02119905.1:0-10972 GCA_011762715.2 Neuroterus valhalla | reverse complement strand
AATTGCAGGCACACTCCTACCATTTCAAAATGTATCGTGGGAAGGGGAGGAGGGGGGGGGGGGTGTATAAGGCACTCTCTCCCCAATGTCTTGTGTGGAGAAGTCAGCAATGTGACTAGTCACGGAGCCTATTTTGAGTCACATACCTACACGCCATTCCAGGGTGTGCTTTTTTTTAGACCAAATCATTTTTATCGAGGGAGAAAAAAAGTAGTGATTATAGAAAATTCATCTTAATGGTTTATAACTCGTACTCAAAACTGTCTCTTTCGGATTGACGGTTTTTAAAATAGAGGTGGAAGCCCGTTAAAAACAAGTTCCGTGCGGTTATAACCTTGGAAATTGAATTTTTGGGTATTCTCACTAACATGTCATATTCGTAATCAGCGTGTAAAAATACATTTTCATAACACATGCATGATTACCATATACAACTGACAGGATTACCGTAAATTGCCGGAAATCCATAGAAATTTTTGAAATCAAATTATGAGTAATTTATGCTGAGTTACTATGTTTCCCTGTAACATCACCATAAGTAACCAAAAATTCCCGGAAATTTATAGCAATTTTCAAATTGGATTTTTGGTAATTCATCTCAAGTTACCATAAATTGCCGGTAAGATGACTATAAATTACCGAATTTTTTCATAAATTTCGGAAAATTAACGGTAATTTTATCAGCTACATGTGGTAACTTTGCAAAAATTACCGCAAAATTCTATTTGTTGTCATATGACAATCATAAAAATAAATGATCTTCAATTATAAGGAGATTTTTTTTTCGCTCAAGTAGTCTATGCCCCCCCCCCCCCATTAGATGGAGGTTTTAACCCAGTACCCTCACCAGAACTTCTGAACTTCTCTGAAATCATGACTGTATTTTAAAAAATTTCTGAAATTATCCATTTTTTATAAAGAATATTGTATGCGCCAAGGTGGAGAGGGACTTTTTCGACTCATGTACGTTTTCAGTATTCGTCTCTGGCTCGCACTCGCCCACGACTTGTACTGAAAACATTTGTACACACGTCGGGAAAGTCCCTCTTCTCTCCCTAGGTATACATGATATACTATTGTATAGTGAGTTTCATATTAATCGGAAGTAGTCTGTTTTCGGAACTTTATTTATAGTCCGGGCGCTGTCGGGGGTTGCCGTATGCACTTCTATGTCCCGTCGGAGACTTTGTTTATGTTTATTTTTTTGGTGCAATGTTCACGGAATCCCTGATCAAAATGATTGATTGTAAATTTCATTACAAACATTTCACGCTTTAATTTTGGAAAGAATCTCAACTATAACAAAAGTTACGGGCAAATAAGTGCAAAAATATTATAAATACGCGCTCTTTTCGTATTCAATCGACCAAAATTTAGCTTGTACGAATGCTATTGGGACGTTTGATAGCTCACTTCGAAGAATAGACCAATCACTTCAATACGAGCCCTCGTTTACTTATTACAAGTCCTAGGAACAATTTTACAGCCTTCCAAAGGTGATATTTTTACCAAAAAATGACAGTGTCAATTGTTTATGTTCCTCTCGTTCAATGAATCCCAAACAATATCGGAAAAACAGTCATCGCATATTTTGCCTCCACAAAAAATGAAACTTTTGAGCCCTAGTGGCGATTTCCAAGGTGGGTAGTTGCTGAATAATCGCCGTTTTTATAGCAGTCAGTCGATTGAGGCTCCGATTTCAGAGTCGCTCATGGCGCCGGCGCGCCGTGCAGACGCTACAAAAACGACGATTATTCAGTGACTACTCACCTTGAAAATTGCTGCATGGGCTTGGAAGTTTTGTTTTTCATTGAGAAATAAAATGGAATGACTGTTTTTCCGATATTGTTTGGAATTCATTGAACAAGAGGGACATAAACAATTGACACTGTCATATTTTGGTAAAAATATCATATTTGGAGGGCTGTAAAAGTATTTCTAGGGCTTTCAATAAGTGAACGAGGGCTCATATTGAAGTGATTGGTCTATTCTTTGAAATGAGCCATCATACGTCCCAATAGCATTCGTACAATAAAAGTGGAAAATACTCGTAATAAAATTTACAATCAAGTCCATTCATCAGGAATTCCGTAAATGTTGCAGACAACAAGATATAAAAATTTTAACAATAAAATTGTTAATGATAAAAAAACTGACGGGTTTTGGGCCTGGAGACCTCGAAAAATTGATTTTCAGCACCAGAAAACATAAAAATAAACATAGTCTCCTACTGGACATAGAAGTGCATACGGCAACCCCCGCCAGCGCTCGGATTATTAATGATTCATTCAAAATTCAAAAGTTGAATTGTAGTTGACCCCTATTAATAAATATATTTCGTTATAGAGCTTGTGATGAAACCGTTAAATTTAGTTTCCTTATAAAAATACAAATTGATTTATTTATTCTGCAGTGATGCTGGTTGTCTGGCAAGGAGCCCGCCGTTGCCTGTGTTGCAGCGGGCAGCGCACCAACCAGAGCTTTTATTTGCGTTATCAACAGTACCACCGTGGGCCAATCACTGAGAAGCTTGAAAGTTATCAGCTTCTAGAGAATCGGTGAGTCTATTGATTTCTAGTTGAGTTAATATAATAATCTTGAGTGGCATTACTAAGTTTTTTTTTCTGCCCTTTAGATTCACAAGCATTTAGATAATTTCAAAAAATTCATCTGTTATAAAAATATCGTATGCACCAAGTAGGATTTTTTTATGTTGAATATACAAGGCTGCCACTCAGTCCTTTAAGTCATTTCTAGTCTCTTTCTTTTTCCAAGTCACTTTTCCGAGAAACATTCACTATAAGTCACTTGTTTTAAGAAACAGTCACTACAAATCACTTTTTTACATGAAGAGGTCTAATTGGAGTTTTCAAACCTTACAAACTCTACCCCATAATCACTGAAAATTACATTCTCCCTTTTATCAACTTCTGAAATTGTAGTAATTATTGAAGTTTAAGTTATTTTAGTTCGTAATTTCCCTGTTTTTTAGTTCCTATCGTGAATTGTTTAGCTTGTTTAGATGAGTTCAAATTTTTATGACTTGTAAAATTTATTCTGGAACTTGCGTCCTTGGTATCTACCTCAAATTTAGCACTAGAATTTCCTCTTATCATGCCAATCAAAAATATGTGTAATCCAAATCGAAATTTTGAAGTTGATAACTGTTTCTATGGACATAACAATTCCTTTCTGTGTGTAAGCATTAGTCACGGTGTGAATTTGCAAATGAGAGGAAGTTTAGCGTAACGCGTAACGCTGAAACACTGGCAGGGGAAGTGCGGGCTTCCCCGTCTCTAACTGTCTTTCCATCCTACGCTCTCCACTGAGAGCGGTATGTAGCGGTGCATATCGACATCTGGAATATGCGCACTACGTTTTTTGTTTGTGTTTGCATTACGCGGATCGAAAAAATTGATTATTTATTGGAGGAATGAAAAAATGATCAACAATGTAAGAAACAAAATAATAAAGAAATGTCATCTTTATATTTTTGATTATATGCTATGATAAGTTGTTGAAAATCACATTTTTATTGAATATAATTTTATTGAGCCTGAGAGGGAGGAATAAAGAATTTGGAAAAGCTTAAAGTATTCGTTCAAATGTCTTTTTCCCGTGTCTCGTTGATGTTATATTCTCCAAATTGGAAACAGCTGTTACTTATTAGGGGAATTTTTGTACACAATTTCGTCTGATTATTTCGAGTGATTATTCAAATAAGAATAACTTAGATTTCTAGCCTATGGAGTTGTTACGATCCGTATAATAGGATTTCTATGCTTAAACTCGGCTTGTTAGGGTTTCGTAGCCCTGGTCAAAAAGTCTTATTGTTACGGTCGGGTATCTGCTCGTCGCACAGTAGTTCAAGATCCCAAATTCGTGGTCAAAACTCAAAAAGTTAATATTTATGACTTCTCGAGTGTTTGAATCGCGTTTTCTGGGTCACTGATTTCAAAAATGACATTGAAAATTCAAAATGGCGCACCAAAAATGGAGGATACTTTCCCCAAATTTTCTATTGTTCTCCACAAAAATAAGTACAAAGGAGTTTTTTTGGTCGCTGATTTCAAAAATGATATCTCGAATTCGAAATTCAAAATGTTGGACTAAAAATGGCGTAAATTTCAAGCTCAGAAGACACATTCTCAAAGCATCTCGCAAAGGTCGTGAATAGTAAAATAATCAGCTGGTATACCGAGAATTTTCGTCCCTAAAGTCGTGATTTATTTTCGAGATTCAGGTCCTTGGAAGATTCCACATGTTCGGAAATTTTGAGACGTTTCCATTTCACGACCCGCGTCTTGAATCCTGTCAATATCGGAGTAAAAAATGTATTGCCTTATTTCTCAGTTTATAAACTTTTTACGCCAAAAATCCGAAGTTTTTATTCTGAAGTCGATTTTCTGTTACAATGTTTTCGTTAAATTTATTACCGTCACATATATTTATTGTTTACATATTTATAGTTTTTGCATATAACTCATTCATTCGTTATATTTTTTGATGAGAAAATTGAATACTTTAACTGATAAATATTCTAATTTCATAAAATGGTAAAATTCAATTTCCACACCCTATGTATTGTGCCCAGCACATTTTAAACGTTCCCAAGGGTAAATTTGAACGGCACTGAATAAATTACTTTCAATTTGAATGAGTATCTTCTTTGCATGGCATGTGGCGCGTAGAGAATCATGTATTGGTGCGCTATAGCGCGGGTAAGCACTCCCACGCGGTTGTAGAAAAAGCGCATTTATTTCTACGGTGGCACCTCGGGGTAGCTTTTTTTGAAGGAATTAAAAAATTGATACTTTTTGGCGATCTAAACGGAAAATCCCGGCGCGTGCACTCGCAGGCAAAAAAAGAATTCACTACGCACATTCCAGAATCATGTTGAAAAAAAATTTTGAACATTCAAATTTTACTCCCAATATCATGAACATACTTGTTCGAAATGCAAATCCGGAAAAGAGCAACGATTTAACGAACCCTCAGAAATATCCTCCATGTCACCTTATCCGTTTCTGACACGAACTCACAGAAAAACAACATTTTTCGTCAAACGCTCGAAACTCGAAAAACAAACTGATGGGCGCGTCTTCGGCGAAGAGTCAAGTTTAAGTGCTCGCCTCAAGGACAGTTTTGAATATAGTGATTTGCCCTTTCACAAAATAATGCTCCAACACCCCCTAAAGAAGTATAAATAAACATCGACCTCAGCCGGTAAACTTCGAATTTTGAGGTTTTGGCCAGCCTTTTGGGATCTTGAACCACGGTGCGTCGTGCAAAAAAAGGAAAGTAATGAGAAATAAGGGGAAGTGAGGGGAAATAAGGGAAGTGAGGGGAAATAGTGTGAAGTAAGGGAAAATGGTGAGAATTGTGGGGAACAGTGGTTAGGAGATAGGTAAGCGTTGGGAAGTAAAGAGTGGGGATGATGTAAAATGGGGGTAAATTCAATGAACGGCGTCTTCAAAGACTTTAGGCTACGATACCCATTTTTTAGGCATCTGTCGCCTACTTTTCTCATTTTTCAATAATGTAAATTTTTTAAAGCCCTCAAATTTTTGTCCTACATATAAAAAAATCCTATAATACTTTTTCCTTAGAGTTTAGCAATCGTTCTAACTGAGAGCTAGGACGTCATAAACATATAATAGATGTTTTCAGCTATACTTGTTTCCTTAAAACGAAGCATTCATTAGGTGAATGAGGGATCAATCTTGTCTTGTGATTCTCTATCTTGTATGAATCTATCATGTATACCTCTAGCAAATTTATGCTTCTGTAAAGTAGGGATGCAGACATTCTCCATTGGCGATGACCCCGGCCAATTGATCGGATCTTTTAATTGCGGAAAATTTTATTGAAGTTTATGATACATAATCAAACCCACATACACATAGAATGTTTGAAGATAAAAAGGATACATTATTCTATTACATGATAACATTTATTCGAAAGATTCTTCAAAAAAAGAATTTAATTCTTCTGAAAAGAATTCGTGACTTTTATTACATTCAATAGTGATTTCTGCTACTATCAGTAACATTTTTTTCCATGAGCAACGTGCTCGCAGTTATAAAACAACAGAAAAATGATTAGATTTAACAGAATATTTCTCACGGGTGCAAGAGAGGAACATGTAACAATCTCTAAACGTGTTAATGTGTATGATTAATTATTAAAAGGTTTCTTGACACATAAATGGAACTTTCGAATGTGGAACTATAGTTTTATTTCCACGTGACACTCCATAAATACACGTGCTTTGTTTCTGCCAGATCATCAAAAATATTTGATCGAATTACTTATAAAAAGAAATTGATAAGAAAAAATGTATTAAGTCTATTGCTATGTCAAGTCTATTGTTATATCAGCAAACAAATTCCCCACAATACACAGAACGAAAGAATAACAACAAAATATTAATGTTATCTCAACGAAATGTTTTGAATCGATCCAGTTTTTCGTCGTCAACAATATTTTGGTCAAAATAATTTTTGTTTTTGTGACGAAAAAAAAACAAGGGCTTTTTCTTCTATGTCTAAATGAGAAAAAATGTCAAATTACGCTATTAAAACGTTTCAAAACCAGCTTATGCCAGGCCAAATAACGTTCTTAAAGCGTCTAATATCTAAAGTGCGGCCTAAAAGCCTCTTTAGGACATTTTGAGAATATCTTTTGACGTAATGTAAAAAGCTCTTGGAACGTTCTAATTGCATAATTTTACATGCACTTTCAGGAAACATTTTAAGAACATCCTGATTATGCCTAAAAATTTCGAGTTGAATTTCGTGTTCACTAGAATAGCAACCAAATTGTTTTGTTAATAGAATGTTCTAGACATAACATGTATCAAAGATAAAATCAAATTGAGATTTTATAGGTTTCTGGATCATGAATCAAATAAGGTCTACAGAAACTTCATTTATACGTGGTGATCTTTGGTACAATTATGGCGAATCGGGATCAATCATAAAGCTGATGTATCTCGTTTCGATCCTCCAGTCAGAGACCAACCACCGCGCCGCGCCGGAGTATTAAGTTTGGTTATAACTGCCTAGAATCGCTTTTTTCCATTTTTCATTATTTTATAAAAAAGTTAAAAAATATTTGCCGAAATATTTATATATGTAATATATTGAAACACAACTTCAGGCATCATTTGGAATTTTTCTTCTCAAAAATCAAACATGGTGACATAATTTCTTAGAATATGGCAATTAATCCTTCCCTTGTATAACAGGATTGCATGTTTCAATTTAAGATTACTCTGAATGGTGCAAATTTTTAATTTAAGTTCTTATATAAATTGAAATTCATTGTGTGATTTTGTGCCCGTTTAAGTGAACGTGTGTGCGAAATGAGTGGATATTTTTTTTGGAAACTTACTAGTTGATTTCAACCGTGAAAAACGTTGGAAAAATTATTTTCATTTACTGCTACAACAAAAAGAGATACTCTGAGCACTGCTAGGTATGTGAAATATTGAAAATTGATTTGCTGATCATCCACGAAAAGGTTGAAATTTTCAATTTCAACAAACATGATGAGAAATCAGTTTGGTAGATAGAAAAATATTGTCTTTGATTGTATCACAATAATTGAAAATTTGTTTCAATGAAAATTCAATCAGTTATAAAAATGTGGTTGGTTGTAGTGAATTCACACTCAATTGCTATAAATTGCTATAAATTACTATGCTGTTATTCAAAACGTTTGAATGCAACTTTGATTTTATTTTATTGCAGTTAAACGCAGACTATAATAAATGGAACTTTACCAAAATTTTTAGTGAATTATTTGAGTGCGTGTTATACGAGAGTCACGTAATCACATATTTTTAATTTTCTATCCGATTACTGTCCAAAATAACTGATGTTTAGCTGAAACTTTGAAGTATGATCAAAGATTTACATACTGAGGACAAAGATATATACACTGTCCCCTGTTCTGTATAATAATTGAAAGAAATTATATTCTGTTCACCTAGATTATCTAATTCACATTTTCATTATTTTTAATCATCTTCTGTTTGTTAATTTTGAATGATATAAAATTCCGTCGCGATATGCGATCTATGTCTGCATAATTATGTATTCATAATAACAATGGCCAAAAAGTTTCGTGATTCTTTATGAGCATTTTTCCAGTAATTTGTTCATTCGCAGGGTTATTATACAGTATTTCACTAGACACATCCTTGAGTTCAACTTTTAACGATACGCGTTATAATTTCCTGTATGTGACGAGCAAATTGATCTCATTTTATTGGCTTGCATGGACTTTACACGCGAAGAGAGGTATATATGCGTGCATATAGATTTTTTATTTCGATTGAAACTTCTAAGATTCACAGGGTTCGGGTATTTTAATGATTCAAAAATGATGTTTCGGACCTGAACCCTCAATACTTTAAAAAATATTCAAATTCAAGCTATAAGCGGTTCGCTTCTGGCCCTTCTAGAAAAGAGTTTTGGTGCCCGGTCTAAACCCGAAATAGGGTCCAAGCTGAAAGGTACAATCTTTTACGGTTAGGGATAAAGAAGTTTAAAAAATTCAAGGTCCGCATTGGACTTTCGACAATTTTGAGACCGTAAGGGTTCGTATCTGGGCTCCTGAGGGCATGTTTTATTACTTTTCATTACATTTGGCGGCTCTAATTAGGAAAAAAAAATTATGGCGCTGAAATTTCAGGGATGTAAACGAGATATAAAAGCATGTCTCTCTGGCTCTTTCAAATAATTATTTTGTTCAAATAATGCAATTATATTAATTCTGTTTCAGCTTGGGATATAGCGCCCTTTTTTCAGCTACATTTCGAATAAAATAATAATAATATTGCACCATTTAAACGAAATAAAATCTAAAATTGTCCAGACAGGCAGGCTCTTATATATTTGGACCATTTCCTGAAATCTCAACACAATACTTACATTTTTCAAAACATATTGCTGGCTAAATAAATGTATAACGAAAATTGCACAATGAGCAATATTTATCTGTTGAAAGTGATCAAGAGCTCTCAATAATAGAAAATTTGAATTCGACAGTCTTTGTTGAAAAAATCTCCCAACTCAGAGGTCATGAATAGACATCGGATTATATGCACTATCAAAATTTTGAAATATGCATGCAAATATATGATATAAATATAATGTGGAAATAAATAGAAATTCTTATATCAAATGGCATTCATAATAAGAATTTCTATTCATTTTCACATTATATTTATATCATATATTTGCATTCGTATTTAAACTTTTTGATAATGCATATAATCCGATGTCTAGTCATGAAGCAATTTGTTCGAAATTAATAATTAATGGGGTACCTACGTAATGTAACATACTGCTATTGTAGCTGTGACGATCATATGTGTCGCTCTCTGATGATTGGCTTGTTCAGGAGGCTCGCGAAATCACTATTGAGTCTCATTGGTCATTGGTCTCTGGCGTCATATTGTGCGATAGAGGCTTTTACGCAATTATGTATAATTATTTTGTTGGCATCTCTTGCTATTTCTCTGTCACTGTGACGTATCAACTTAGTCTTTGGACCCACGCTTATGCCAAAATTTTCAGCAATATAGTATACTATACACGTGCGAGTATTTCTTCTTCTTTTCTAAACCATGTATCTATTTTCCTTTTTCTTTTCAAAAATACGGAAATTCAACTTGTTATTTTTCTTGGCATGCCAACGGCCATGTCTCACTCTAAAAATCAGTTCTCATCCGATTATAGTACAGTCAATCTGTCCCATAAAAAGTCCGTTTTTGGAAAAAAAAAATACCATAAAACTTTTTCTTGCGGAAATCGCTAGAAGAGCATTCAAAAAGCCTAACCTGAAAAATGCGGGATCGTTCAGGGTCGCATTTTCGAAAAAACTCAAAAAGTTTTTGGATTTGATATATCTCGGAAATAGTAGGTTTTTGCGAAAATGTGTAAAGACAAAAAATGTTTGGGGCAATGTATTCTCCAACTTTATGCAATAAGTCGACATGCTGCGTTGAAAAGTGCAATTGATAGATGGCTCAACAACAATTATTAGCACATTTTTGTACAGATCGTTTGATATAAATGTTTAAAATCTTCTTAAATGACGTTCAATGCTGGAGTCAGCATAGTTTTGGAAAAAATAAATAATAATACATATAAAGTCATAATAAGAATTTATCATAATTAGGAATGATTTGAAAGTCCTATTTACAAAAAAATTATTTATTCAGTCCGAAGTAATCATTTATTATGCACCCACACTAACGTCGCCCTAGTCAGAATTCAGAAACAATGGGAAATCTACGGTGACACGTTTGTCACGCTATAACTCATGAACAGTAAGTCGGACAAGAAAAGTTTTTATATGAATTTTGTGGGTGTTTTTGAGACAATAAACTTTCTCATTGACAGTTTTGCGATAAAAAATTTTGTTCTGTGCCAAAAAGCGAGAAAATGCTTTTTTGGTACTTTAGCGCCATCTATTTATTGCACTTTTCATCGCAGCATGTCGACTCAATGAGGAAAGTTGTAGAAAACATTGCCCCTAACATTTTTTGTCCTTACAAATTTGCCCAAAAACCTACCGTTTCCGAGATGTATCAATTCAAAACACTTTTTGAGTTTTCTCAAAAATCCGACCCTGAACGATCCCGAATTTTCCAGGTTGAGCTTTTTGAATGCTCTTTTAGCGATTTCTGCAAAAAAAATTTTTATGGTATTTTTTCCCACAAAATTTGACAGATTGACTGTACTATTAATGAATTTAAGCAGTCAGGGTGGCGACTTGACCGGAAAACCGGGACGGACCGGGAAAAAACTGGGAATTCAATTCAAAAACCGGGAAATTACTTGACTTAAGCTAGACAATTCAACATTTTTTCGTGGAAATATGAGAAATGACCGCTTTCTTTTTATAAATTAAAAAGAGATCTTATCATTTGATTTGAAGAATGTAACGTTCCTTCAGT
>WSXT02119894.1:0-10973 GCA_011762715.2 Neuroterus valhalla | reverse complement strand
TACATACATACATGCATGCATACATACATACATACATACATACATACATACATACATACATACATACATACATACATGTCACATACTCTGCACTTCTTTTAATTTCCTTCCTAATACATTACTTCCCTGACCACGTTCCCTAATATGAATCTCGCCGATCTTATCGATTTCGTTTCCCATTACCTCTTTTCCAAATACTTTGTTTGTCATCCCCCTCTTATTATCTTATGTCCCCGCGAAGAATCCTTCAAACTCACATCTTTTGCTCCTAACTATCCATGTCTTGCTTGCACTAACGCTTTCATCTCTCTTCTCTATTGCACTCGTTTGCATTTCAGTCTTTTCCGAAAGCCAAACGAAGGATTATTTTCACTTTTCGCCCTTGACTTGACAGGTCCAAACTGGTTCTGACACTTGTCCCCTACTGTCCACTTCTTGGTTTTTGGCATGCACTTTTCATTCTTGTCATCCATTTCCGTTTGCATTGCTATCACCGTCACCTGAATTGTCCCTTCTTGCATTACTTGCAGCTTTAGTCTTCCATATTTAGCTCTTTTTGGGATAGAAGGCCCGCTTATGACTTTGGTAGTATAAACTTCTAAAAATAGTGTAGGATCAATTTTAAAGGTCTTCAAGATCGAGAACAAGGATAAGAGAGGTCGAAGCAGCTAGAGTGCTCGAGCCCCCCAGAATACGTGCGGCGGCACGAAACTACATACTTTTTTTAGCACTTCGAAAAATTTTTTTGAAAACTAAAGAACCCGTTGACTTGAAATTTTGAAAGCTCATCCTTCAAGTGTCCCTCTATCGTGTGAACTATGATGATGAAGGAATATTGTTATCTTACAAAGTTATGAACAATTTAACATACACATGCACCATTTTGTAAACAAATATGATAATAAACAAAGAAATTTTTCTTCTCATTACTTCAACCTCTATGCTATACTCTGTGAAAAATTTGAAAGGAACAATTCTGTTTAAAATGAAAGAAAATTCTTCAAAAAATGAAAAAAAGATACGGATGACCAGAAACTCCCCTTCATAAACTCTATTCGTGTTTTTTTCCTTCTTCCGAAAATCCTGGGTGTGTCGGGATTTTATTCGTGTTTCGCTGAAGTATAAAGTATCTTTAGATATAGTTCAACATTTTATTCCTAAAAAGTGAGAGGTATCTTTTGCATCCCCTCGTACTGAGGAGTGTATTTTTAATCTAACCGGTAGCTGAACGGAAAGTTTTTCTCTGCCTCTAGAGAAGAAAAGTTCTACCTTGCCATGGCCGGAATGTAGTTGCTTATCCCTTACGTTTGAAAAGAAGTTTTTCAGGATACTTACGATGGAGAAGATGCTTAGCTATGATTAAAACATCCTGGTATGGCCATTTTGGTAGCCTGAGGAGGCCTAACGTCATGAGGTTAAAACGTGATCTATAGCGTTTTTTCCGTAAACCGTTAATATATAGACCTGACTAACCAAACAACAATAACAGCTCATATCCAAGAATGCAACCGGGTCGAAAACCATAACAGCATCTTAAAATCTCTAAGGTAAAGGCGACCGAGCAAGACGCCACCTTTTCTCCCCTTAGGTTGCCAGGATACCACTCTGATACAACCATCGAGGACAATTCTTTTTGCATAGATTGACTAACGTTTCCTCGGTAGCAGAATTCTGCACTGCTGCCTGCTATGAGGATTCTCTCTCTGCTTTGGAATGTTAGGTCACAGACCTGACACAACTATCGGAACGATATGTTTTGTTTGGTGCAACTTGATTGTCATTTTCCTCATTGGCAGAGTTGCGCATCGTTACCAAGCCAGTACACCTTTCTGAACCCACTTCAGTTTGCCAGGCCACAACGTCTTTACGGTAAACCGGCGAGATCGGGCGGCCGAGGTCATAGACACGACCATCCAAAGCTCCTCTGGCGCACCCCAATCCTAAGCGCCGTACATTCTGACCCCAGCAGCCTTCCTCGAGTACTCATTCGTTATGGAAATCGAGAAGTTACAGCCAAGATTGACAACCTCGACTAGGAAAATTCTGTTCTCGATGGAATTTGAAACGATACATAAAAAGGTCTATGCAACCTCGTCCCCCTTATGCACTATTATACGCCGTTCGCGCTACGATTTCTCGTCTCGGAAAAATTTATCTCTCTCCTCTTTTTCTGCAAACCTCATAACCTGGGTCTTTCCAGGTTCACCCCGAGTAACGTCCGGAAGTAATCTTCGGGCAGCCTTGGCTGTATTGACAACACCTTATTCACTATCATGGTGCACACTGTGTTTTTATCGGTTCCCAGGGTCGTCAGCGCGTTTTTTCAGGTCCTGTCCAATATACAGATGAAGCAGTTTCACCTATAGAGTGTTTTCGGGTAAACCAAAACTTCCCTGAAGGATTTCCTGAGGGATTCTTGGAATTTTCGCCTTCTTATGCTTTCTGATTTCACGACGGAAGTAGCCTGTAGCAGACTCTCGCCGCCATAACTCAGGAAATCAATTTCCATAAATCTCATTCTCATCGACAATTACTTCCCCGTTCAGTCCGGCCGTGGTCATTGCCGGAAAGAAGGACGGGGACTATCGCTTTCTTGTTGATTACCGTCGCTCGAATGACCAAAAATTGACGCTGATCTTATCGAATCCATGAGACCTTGGAGGATTCAAAGCACAAAGATTTTCTCGAATCTCGACCTCAATACTGGTTACTGGCAAATCTCCATGGCTCGAGAATCTCGATTGTACACAACAATCTCAACACCTGGAGATTTCTAGTACCAGTTTCGTGTCATGCCATTTTGTATAGAGAGTGCACTGGAAACAATCCGAAACCTCATGCGACAAGTTCTTGCCGAACAATGGGGTAACCTCGTAATCGCTCACATCAATTAAATCATCATCTCTTCATTGAACTGAGGGGAACACCTACACCAGCTTTCGTTATTTTTCGAGTGCCTCGATATCTATGGGCTCACTAACTCTCCAAGAAATGTTTTCAGCAAACGACACTCCCGTTCCTGGGGCACGTTATCGGCACTAAGAATAATGCTGCTCAAACGATACACAACAAAGTAATTCGTGATTCCAAACCTCCACAAACACGACAGAAATTGTGCTCTTTTCTAGAATTTTGTAACTGAGTAAAAGTGTTAAGTGGACGAATGAGACTCAAGGAGAGTTCGAGGCCGCTCAGAACGCCAAGCTCACCCGCTGGGATATCCTGTTGAGTAAATTAACTTTTACGATCAAGCACGTACCTGGAAAGACAATCGAGCTGCCAGACTCCTTATCTCGATATCCGAATCCATACGAAATGTCCCGAGAATAGCCCCAACTAGAGCAGATGTTACCGCTTACCCGCTATGTTTTCGACTAAGAGAACGCAGCGGCACTGGTTTCCGTTCTAAGTGCGATACAGACTCCTTCTACCCCGTTTCTCATTCAAGAAATCATCGCACCTCAACAAGACGATCCAGACTCGTGACACTGTTCGCTTGCGAGAACTTCAGACTACCACCCCCGTGCGCGACATGGGGAAGCTTTCATTACCATTACCCGACTTACCGAGAGCGTTTTCTGGCGTCTCGACTCTGCGGACGGTAAATGGAGGTTATTGATGACAGCCGTTTTCCGCACACGTGTTATTTGGGAATACCACGGTGCTGAGCTTGCTGATCACCCTGGAACGGGAGAAACTGTCCGTACTGTACGTATGTTCTTTCGCTGGGTGTAGATGACCCACGAGATCCGCTGATATTAATACGGATATTATCTTCGTATTTGTTGTAAACCAGTACATTGAAACAGTCCAAGAGTCAACGCCGGAGAGCTGCAACGAGAGCGTGGGAGACCATCGGCATCGGTATCGTTGGACCACATCTACGGACAAACCAAGGCCACAATTTCATCTTGGTCGTCCGGGATCTCTTTCCACGCTTGCTGAAAGCCTTTCCACACCTGGAACCCGACGAACTGCAAATTATAAGAATCCTGGAAGAGGAAATCTCTTCTAGCAATGAATACCTGAGGAGAATCCTGAGCGACAATGACCCCCAGTTCACAAGTCATGTATGACCTGAGGCCAGCCAAAAGTGGGACTGCGAGTTCTGGACGATACTGATTCATTATATCATACCCAGGGTAATCCAATTGAAAGAAGGAACCAAGAGGTGAAGAAAGTGTTGAGGCTTCGCCTGTATTAAAGATCTTGGCGCACCTAAGATAGGTGTGGTCTGGAGTAACTTTTCGGACTACACCGACGATAAAAGCAGCGACAGTTATGACACTCAGTAATCTTCTGCTGGGTAAGACCGTTCTGCAGACCAGAGGTCTGGTATATGTTACCGATTCCAGACGCAGCTAAATAAACCAAAGAGAGACGTCAAAGAGAGAAGAAACCTCGCCGCAACCAAGTTGCGGACCAGGCCAGGTACGCCACAATTCATAGAGCACCATGTTTCGTGCAGCTGGTTACAATGCCAAGATGGCGCGAAAATGGCTTGAGCCCTATCAAATCTTGGACCATATCTCAGGCGAGGTAGTTTGGATTTTTAAAGACAACATAGTGCAGAAGGTCTACGTTGATGTACTTGTTCCAGCGTCAGCCCAGAGCATACCTGCTGCTGCGGCTGGTGTAAAACCGCTTAGAACGTTCTACGACCAAGAGGTCGTACGGCCCCGACAGGTCAACCTTATCGACGATGAACCAGATGTCGGCGAAACGCTACATCCTTCGGTTAAGTATTCAGATGGAACTCTTGGTGAGGATGATGCTCTTATATACGCAAGTGATGACAAACAGTCACACTCGACTCAAGATGCTGCTGCTTAAGCACTCGCTCTCATCCAAGGAGAAAACGTCCTTCCAGAGGACCCGACAGGCTTTTGCCAATGCTCCTGGTGCTAGATCTTCAGCCGTTGATTTACCAGGGAAGTATCTCGACCTTCCGCAGAACGCTCGAAGCATTACGATTCACTCCCTGGAGACACGAGTAACAGAAGGTTTGTCCGGGGAGTGGTCGTATTGATATACGCAACATGCTACGATGATGATCTGATTAGTCGAATCCCAGCTCGTTTCCAGAACGTACTTCCTCAACTTTCGTCTCTTTAGAAATTTCAGATTGTAAGTTTGAAAGTTACGAGGTTGAATTTTTGACCATTCCTTAACGACTTTTATTATCCGTCAGTTCTCCGCTGAGAAGCATTCAAACTCACATGTCTTGCCTCTAACTATCCTTCTCTCGCTTGCACTCGCGTTTTGATCTCTCTCCTGACTTGCAGTCGTTTGTATTCCTGTCATTTTCAGAAGCTGTACGAAGCTAGATTTTTACTATTTGCCCTAGTTTTGCCATGTCGAACCCAATTCTAGCGCTCCTCTCCTACTATCTGCTTCTCACTTTCCGCATGCACTTTCTTTCATCTCAACTACTCTAGTCACCTTGAATTTTCCTACTTACGGCTCTTGCAGCTAGAATCATCTAAGTTTAGTTTTCTTTGAAAAAAGGGATCCGCTCATTTTAAGGATGGAAAAAGAGGAATATTATGGTAACAGGTTATTTGTACTCAAAATTTTCATATTAATTATTTGATTTTCTTCTTCTGAAAATAGAAATACAGATTTCTGAATAAATTCATCATTTTTGCAAAAACGAATGGGATTTCTGATTGGAGAATATGCATGTCTGTGGCGGATCAATTTTTCAACAACCAGTCCCATTACTTATTGGCAAAAATATTAGCTCTGTAATACACTCAATACTTTTGACGATCCGACATCTAAGGTAGATCGCGCTATCCATGGCGAGCACTCTATTGTAAACACCAAGGGCAGCATATATTCACTGAACGCTGCAAGCAGAGAGTCGCCAAGTTCATAACTTCAAACTGCGCAGTACCGCCCTGCTTACTCGAGCGAAGTCCTTGAGTGTGGGCTATCGAGGCTCGCGCGGCGAGTAAGACAGATGTGGTGAAGCATTAGGCCGGTCTAGTCTGAAGCGTACTTGTCCAAAGTGATGACTGTGAGTCGACTTTTCCGCAAATGCATAGATTTTTGGGAAAACAGATTGTACTCCTAGATTTTTCAATCCATGTGTACCCTTTTCGGGTTTTTATATATCTATATTCCTCCTTTCCACAGGAGATCGTAAGACATTGAACCCTTCAACTCGAATCCCTTCCCGAAATCCCCAATAACCCCTACTCTCATATTAGGCCTCCAAGCAATGCCTGACGTACTCAATCCTGTAGGATTCTTAAATAACTGAAACCCCTACCGTCTGCAGCCGGATTTCTCATTTAAAAAGCTCGCATTCGCCTGAACATTTTGTCAAAGGAGAGAAAAACTGCAGAAAACCAAAACTCATGACTGCAGTTGATTATCGACAGACGAGTTTAGATGTAGGCATTCGATAGCATCGAATGCCTAAACCGATCATCGGCGTCCAATCTCCTGCTCAACAGTAATTAAACATGGTGAAAACACGACTAAGCGAGAATCCCGAAAAGTCACCTACCCGAGCGCTAACCGCGCCTGTTCATACTTGACATTCGAGATCCCGCCCAAGTCGGAAGTCACCACACAGCTGCTGCCGTTGGTCAGATTGTTCTTCTACGAAATAGAAAATTTCTAAAGGAGAAACCATTTTTCAAGAAAAAAAAGACTTATTTTCTACAAAACGTTCGATCCATTACTCAATGAAGATAAATGCTACTGAAGAGTCAAATTTCATGTCGTAAACGATATTTCTATATCAGGGATTCTTGAATTCTGAACATAACAGAAAAATTCGAAACCAAATATATTGATTCTGGGAAAAATGTAATAATATACGATTCGACCAATGATACGACCATCAGGCCGCTCCGTAGCTCAGTTGGGAAAGCATTCGTCTGGATAACGAAAGGCCTGGGTTGTTATCCAAGTAGATCAGGGAAGACAGTTGTTTTTCTAGAGAAAGTTTTATTTGATTTTCCATATTGAATATATTGCGGTCTTGTCCTAATAAAGTTAAATATATTTTAGGGATTTGATATGTAAGCTCGATTGGTGCAGCAGATTTCATGTTTGTGGATGGTGAACAGAGTCTCCTGGTACAACAAATCAAGGTCCTTGCACGAGTAAAGTCAGAAGTTCATCTATTTTTTTGAGAATGCAATGATGGTGTACATGATTCCAGCCGATATTCATGATCAATTATATGTAAAATTAAACTGTGCATCTGTGAAAAACTCTGGCGCACTAAACAATATTTTTTAATCCCTCTAGGTGTACTGGAATATTCGAGGGATCGTTTACAATTTCTGCTATTTTTCACAATATAACATGTGCCGCTTGGAAGAATAAAAAGTTTATAGACTTGTTTTTAGAAAATTTATTTTCTCTGCCATATCGTTAGATCGATGATAATATTGATTGTTGCGTTAAAATTTTTACATTTTGAAATAAAATCCGGCATGAAAGTAATAGGTCGGACACATACTGGCATGAAGACGGTATAGTCATTAGAACAGGTGTGCAAGAACTCTCTAATTATCCGAAAACCTTCTTGATTCGTAAAAATGAACACTCTGGTTCTTGTTTTGCTCATCGGTTTTGCGGTTTGCTTCCTTTTTGTTGGTAAATATAATAATATAATACAATCTTTTTTTTGAGAGGTGATGTATCGCCAGTTTCCTGTCAGAGAATTGAGCCTTGGGTCAGTTCTGGCCTTGAAAAAACACTCCCGTTGAATCGTCTCTTTTGGAAATTCTTTTTTTTCGTAAAAACTAATTATTTCGAACTTTATAGAACTGTTTTATTAGGAATTGATATATGAATCCATTCATCTCAAATACTGCGACATTTTTTTTATATGCAAGTTGAATTTACCCGTTTTATACTTTGAGTTTGAAACTTTTGTTCTTTGATGTTGTAAATTCGTTTTTTGGCTGTCGTTGTCGTCTGTGTCTTGAATATTTTTTAACCAACGTTTATGATTTTACTTATAGAAGTAAAATATTTAAGAATCAAAAATCCAATTTTCCGACGAACCTATGGCAGATACGGAAAAAAGCCATAAAAAAATTGTTCAACTAAACAAACAGTATAAAGAGGTTTTCAACTAGTTTTCGATAAAACTTGTAGTTTTCATTTTATTATAATCAAAAAAGCAGAGCAGACAGAAGCTTTGCTCTTTTGCAAAAGTAATAGTAAATCTGGTCACTAGACAGTTTTCAAATGACATCCACATGGACTTCTGACTAGATTAATGCAGAACAGTGCATTTCAAACGAGGGGAATTGGAAACCGGAGAATCGGGGAACGAGAATGGTAACCGAATAGAGGCAATGGTTGAGGGTTAGTCATATAAGTATCTGGGTATTCTTAAGTAAGAGGGTTTACAGCATACGATAGTTAGGAAGAGCCGAATGACTGCTTTCACTACAAGACTCAGATTGGTTCTTAAGAGTTCTTTCAACTCTCCCAACAAAATTAGGGCTATCAACACTTATGCTATTCATGTTCTCATGTATTCTTTTAGGCGCATAGAATGGTCAAACACTGACCTTGATAGGATAAACAGAACTCTTCACGATGAAATGACTAAGCTCTTTGTATCGCAATTTACACAGTTGCGAGACTACCTTATTAGCCAACGGGATGTTGCGCTCTACAATGCGATCTGTGAAGCAGATCTCGATTACACGCACTAAAATTTGTCCTCAGCAGAAGCCTTGAGTATCAGGGCAGAAACCAGAGACTGATTGGAAACGCAATGGGGACAAAAAGCTATCCACGGCGAGCACTACAAAAGAGGAAGAGGCATCCAAGATTTGGCTGAAAAAGAGCGTCCTGTTCTTGGAAACGAGAGGATTTGTGATAGCGATCCAGGACAGGGTTGTTGGCACCAGGAATTATTGCAAGCATGTTCTACATCAAGACATGGTTGACATGTGCCGATTTTGTGGAGATGCGAACGAATCCCTCGAGCACATTATTGTCGGCTGTCGCGTAATGGATGAGAGAAAGTACACGCCTAGACATAATGATGTAGTGTTCATCATACATCAACAAGTTGCACTAAAACCAGGACTCTTTACAGAATGGATGCCTTCCTACAGATACATTACAGTTCGTGTTTTGGAAAAAGAAGCTTACATCTTATATTGGGACGTTACAATCCAGGTGGATCATCATATTCCGGGTCAATCGACCAGACATTTTCATTCATGAAAAAGGTAGCGGAAAAGTGTAGTAACAGTTGGTAGCTAAAAAAAGCATCATAACGAGACAAACTTTATATCAAACTAATAACCTAATCGTGTGCTTACAGCTGCTTTACAACCGAATTCTGTCTGATCATATTTATTGGTTGAAAATTGGACTATTCTGATCATTTTTCTATGCAAGATCAAAACAATATGGAAATCAAATTTTCATATCTAATCAAAGACAAACAATTCGTCATCGAACATTTTATTGTACATTCTGTCATTTTGTCAAACATAAAGTTTGTTTCATTCCAATCTCATTTTTGACGATCATGAGGAAATCTACTCATACTATCTAAAAATTATTGATTACCGATTCGCGAATCCCTTTTGGGTAAACAACTATGATTGATTAGCTCTCTCCCGCATATTAGGTTGTTTTTTCTGAAAATTTAGTTTTTTTGATGGTACATAAAAAATTTAGACACTTTACATAATTTAAATAGTAAATTCCAGATTAGTTTTATACAATGCATGTGAATTCTCAACCAAAATGTTGGATTTCAACCAAAAGAGATAATTCCTGGCATTGGATGATGGAAGTTGATCCGAAACTATTTTTTGTAACAGAAAAGTTCCACCTTCAGAAGAAAATAACCCTTCACAAAATAATTAGATTTTTGATTGGACAGATGAAGCCTAAACTCAAAGATGAATTTTATACTGAAATAATGATTTTGAATGATATCTGGAAATTTCATTCTCAAAGGGAAAAAAAATTTCTCCAACGCAACAAAGAAACTTCCTTAACAGCGAATAAGGTTTTGAACGAAATAATTGAATTGTAAATAACAAGAGATGGACATTTGGACCGAATAGTTGACATTTCAACCATTCTGTTGGTCTTGGAGAAATTTCTGAAAAATACGTCAAATTTCAAATAAGGATACGTAAATGCGGCAAACAAAAATGATTTACAATAAATTACATAGATTTATTATTATATAGTTCAGTAACTTACTGAAACAGAGTTGAATTCATAACAAAAAAAGTCGACATATTGGCGCGGAAGATCTTTATTTTCAAATCAACAGCAGTTGAATTCAACATAGGAGGAATAACTCCTAACTAAATAGTTCAATTTGTAATTGATGGGATTGCTTGTTATCTAAAATAAAGAGTTGCCAACAGAATACTGGAATGTATCACCAAGCCATATGAATCCTTGACAAAAAAATTGGAGCAACCCATGTTTTCAAAAAATTCTTGATCTATAACGAATTCGATGTTACGATTTTTTTTTAATTCCTGCGTTAGAAGTTCCACATTTCGCGATGAATTTGTGCCGGAAATACGAGATACAAGGAATTTCGAACACATCTGCAAATTTGCATTCGCAACCACTGAAAGGAATTCAGCTCTGGATCCACAACACTTAAATTGAACGCAAAGATACTACTTTCCAACAGGATACTTAGAAAGCCAACCGGAACGGATTAATTTCTTTCAAATACTTGCATTCTGAACGAACGACGATTAAAGATATGCTACTGACACCGAATTTGTAGTCGAAATTGGAAGAGGAACACATTTTTTAAACATGTTTTTCACGATTTTTTAATTGCATTTTCCAGATAATTTATTCGCGTGAAAATGAGATACATGTGATGAAAATGTATTCACTAAAGTTCGGGAACATATAAAAAAAAATCTGCCCGCTGCGCGGGCACATTCTCATCGCGCGCTTCGCGAACAGCTCGCTTTGCTCGCAAGTTTGAG
>WSXT02119872.1:0-10973 GCA_011762715.2 Neuroterus valhalla | reverse complement strand
TACTGCCTTCGACCTCTTCAACTTTCTCATTTCAATCTGTATCTCCTCGTCATTCAATTCCATCCCACCTTCATCCCTCATTTCTCTAATTCCCTCATCTTTTTTTCGTTCGTCTGAGCTCTAAAATGTCTCCCTTGCTCTTTCCTTATACACGTCAACCTCAACTCCTTCCTCATTCCTACGTACTTCTCCATCTATGCGGTTCCCT
The DNA here is from genome assembly GCA_011762715.2 of Neuroterus valhalla. Lineage (NCBI taxonomy): Eukaryota > Metazoa > Arthropoda > Insecta > Hymenoptera > Cynipidae > Neuroterus > Neuroterus valhalla. The sequence continues at coordinate 10,765 of WSXT02119872.1, read as the reverse complement.
CATTCCATTTTTTGAACTTTTTCTAAACCCTTCTCTTCATCATTTTGTATTCCCTATCCCACCATTGTTTCACCATTCCTTTTTTCTTCTTTCTAAGTCTTTTTTTTAACACACCTTTTCACCTTTATTTTAAGATCTCCCTATATCCCTTCCACCAACTCCCCTTCGAAACATGCTTCGAAGCATTTCCCTCTCATCCACAATATTAATGGATGATGGTCAGATTCTATCCTCCCTTTTACTGTGAATCTTTCCATCTCCTCCCACCCTTGCATATTCAGGACCACATAGTCTATTCGCTGATGCCCCCACCTTGCTCACATACGTGTACTCTTCATGTTCGTCCCCTGCTATCATACCATTCGCGATCGCCCACCCTCTATCCACCATCCAGTCTCTTGAAATATCCCCCTCCTCATACATAACCGTGTCCTTTGACCTCTTTTCGAAACTTTCACCATCCATGTAGAGATCCCCTTTCCTTCCCATTTTCGCATTGACCCCTCCCCTGAACCTATGACTCCCCCTATAACTTCTTCCATCCTACGGGTAATCCTTCCCATCCCATCCCTAATGTACACCGTCACAAACTTGCACGTCACCCCTCCTATCTCAACAGACCTCATTTACACCCTCTACATCTCACCACTACCGTGAATTTCTCCTTCAAAACCCTCCCTGATCCCCGTTATAATCACCCCACTATCCCTATCTTTCTTCTTAAACCTGACCGCCTCTTTGAGCCTCCACCTGAACCCCCTTGGTACCCTTGGTTCTATCCTGCCCCTACTCCTTGTTCTCTACCCACGTTCCCACCAGTCCAACAACATCAACAACATCCAAAACCAGCATCTTCTCCCTTTCCGCGTCAGATCGTGATCGATGTATACCTTCTTATCCTCAATCCTGCTTTTACTTCACATCATCGCCAACTTATCTTGACATTCCTCTAACTCCACCACCGCTACTTCATTCCCTTTTTTCCACCTTGCCCTCAAACTCCCCTATGCCTTGTAGCAGCGCTTCTACTCCCGCCCGTTGTTCTCCGATTGTCAACTTTATCCCTCTTATCACGATATTATTTCTTCTATTCTCCTTCTCTCTTCTCTCCATATTCAACTCCCTCATGCCTCACTCCCAGCGTTCTCGTTGTCACCCTCAGCCTCTATTTTTACATCTATCTCATTCACTTTATTACTTCACCCTAGCCAGCACTAACCTCAGTTTTCCTATTTTACCTGACTGCATCCCCCCTACACATCAAGAACTACTTCTCCTTCCTTTGACTCACCTTTCACACCCTTATCACCACCCGAGCTTCCAACCTCTCCCTCCATACACACCTTCAGCACAAATTCCGTAAAACTATATTACCACCTGTCAACAAGCACACTCCACTACCGCCACCAGTATGCGGTAAATGTTATAGACACATCTATCATCTATTCATTTTGGATGAATTCAGACCGGATCAGACACTAATGGTTCAAGATGGGGGTCAACAGCAGATTACATAGCATGGAGGAGAGCGGTGTCTTTTCAAGGCAGGCGCAGTGTTTTCGGAACAAGTGGTAGGCGATGTATAGAGATACATAGTGAAAGGTATATCTGTTCAACTCCTGAGCAAGAGCAACCAGCGACACATCCATGCAAAATGGTTGTATAGAGTACAGGAATAGTAACGCGCCGACGCGGTGCTTCCCACCCACGCATATGGTGATAAGGGGAACACGGTGTTGCTGAGGAGGTCAATGGAGAATAAAAAGCGTCGTTGCACGAGAAATAGGTATTCGGTGGCTCGCCAGCAAGCCAGCAATAACCCTAAGGAGTTCTCAGGACAGGTGACGGAATCGCATTCCAGACTCCGAGTTCGCTGCACACTAAGTCCTGGTTGACTGGTTTCGCACCGAGATTCCGAAGCTGATAACTTTTCTTTCGTAAAGTTGACTCAAGGTAGATTCGAGGCTTTAGGAGTGGTGGGCAGAATAAAGAGTTGCATTCTTCTACCCGAGTTTGGCACCCTAAAAGGGCGAACTATCTTGAGTTCATACTGCGTAGTCTCTGATAATGTATAGAGGAGTAAGATAGATAGATAATAATTTGACATCCAAAGATAAAATAAAAACCTAGAACGAAGGATTTAAACAAATTTAATTACAACTTATTTTACGAGGCGCTAAATGTCAAAAATTTTGACCGAAAAATGGGATTTTTTGTCCACAGCTCCGCTCAAAAATTCAAATTCCATTTTCATGTTTTTTCCTTCGTCCAAGTACGAGTTTCATATATGTACTAACTAAAAAATGTTGGTTTCTTGATTTTGGATAAACCAGTCGTGAGCCATCATGGCCACGCGGAGATCACTTTTTTTTTTAGAGGTCAAGGCGAATGAACTCTTAAGGGCTGAATTTTCAATATTTTAAATTAAAAATTCCACAAAATACTAAATAAATATGTATCTTTGATGTGCTGAATTGTTTGAATGGAATATTTCATTTGATATTTTAAAAAAGAAAATTTGTATAAATACCCTTTTTACGAGCCTTCAAACCCCATGTAACCCCTTCATATATCACTTTCCGTATCTCTTTCTGTTTTCATGTGTTTTCACCGTCCTTTTGAACTTTTTTTGCAAAACCTCATTCTTCGTTCGTTGATGGAGCTCTGTTTGTGTTTTTCAGAAATTTGACGAAAGTATACCAATTTTTCGTTAAACTTAACACCTGTTGATTCCGGAGTTAGTTTTATCTCAGGGCTCCAGAACAGGAAGCCCGTTGGCGTGCAGCCTACAAGCGCAGTGAAAACCTTGAATCCGTTTTTCGTGTTACTCTCTATTACGCCAAGCATCCAAATCGTTTTCTTTGGTGTAGATTGGCTTTGTTATCTGGCGTAATTAAGTAATTGGTGTTTCGTGATTGGTTGATTTATTAAGAAGAACCTCAACAGGCTTATCCTACGTTTTCAAAGTGGCTGAATCCGAATCTGGAGCCCTATGCCTTGTGAAGCAAGAGTGTATGAAACGTTTTTTATTGCAAATTCTATTTCAAATACTTCCACTGCTATTCGTTTTTGCCCTCCAACGCAACCTTTCTTTTATAATAGCCAAAAACCAGCGCTACCACCCGTCTAAGGAATGTTTTTTGAAGCTAGGGGTGTATGCGGCGCCGATCCGATGGAGAAATTTTTTGGTACTCATTTCTAATGCTTTGAGGAACATAATCATGAAACAAAAAAAAAACTTCATCTTTTTTTATAGGAAAAAGTCTAATTTCACCGGACTATATTGTGATAGTAAAGTAATGAACGCCCTTTTTCTTTTGTAGAATATTTCGTGAAATCTCTTCCTCTATTCCTATTTTCAGTTGCTCTCACATTTTTTCCACCAAGTTCTTCTTTCCGAGTAAAGAAACCAAGGATTTACTTGTTTTTGGATAGTCCTAAATCTTCAATGAGATCGTCCAATTCTTCTTTTGAAAAAAGTTGTGATTTCTCTTCTTTACTTCCTACATATTAGGCGTCAGTGTCAGATTCACTGAAGCACTTTTCTTCGCTTTCCTAAGAAAAAATACATCCGATTCCTTCAATACCTTGCTCATCTTTACTGCACATCTGTCGGAGCATCGATGCAAACAATGCGTCTTTTTTTTTAATCCAGTGTGATTGCATATTTTATGTGGCACATGATAATCTTCATGATTCGTTCTGATCTGCTCAGAAATTGTGCTTAGAGTTTTTAGTGGATAGACTTCACTGCATACGTAGCAGGATAATTTAGGGTCTCTTTTACAATGATGTTTTGGGATGGTAGCTTTAAGTTCAATTTGTGATTGATGGTACCTTCAGATTTTTGAGTAGAAGATTTTTTGGTTTCATCCATACATTCCATGCGTATATGATAACCCACAAATCTGCTGTCCAAAAGAAAAACCTAGTAAGTGACTTTTGTCATAGGGGTTATTTTCTCACGCAGATATGCCTGAAAATAGTCACTATGGAAAAAGTCACTTACTAGGTTCTTCTTTGGGACAGCAGAAATAAGGGGTCCTGGTCCGATCGCAGGTGAGCCTGCCGTACCAGGGGTAATAACCCCCATACCTTCCCTGGGCTAAGTATACGGGCTCCCAGACTTGGACGAGTGCAATGTCGACTCGTCGTGGACGCACTACGGCTTACTCCTCACACCCTAATGTCCTCTCGCGAAGCAGTATGCTCCTACTGGCTTCGCTACTTTAACTGATAGTGATACGAATCATTCTGCATATCCCCTTTCAGGACAATTTTCATTGTTCATAGAATCTGTCGGAGTAGCAGGATTTCGCCACTCGTTCAAGCAACAAGATCCTACTAAGAGAAAATCTCGTTCAGCATTATCAAAATAACGAAGATGCATGCATCGCCCGATAACACTGGGGGATTAAATATATAATTATGCAAGGCACGATTGTTATCTGCATAATGCTATTGACGACATCCACTGGTTTTCGACTAGCTTTCAATTACCGCTAAGCGAGCAATCAGACGAACAAAGTCTTCTGTTAGATTCATGTTCTTCCGAAGTAACGTATCAAAGATCAAATGCTGGGACCGTGGTAACGAACTTACTCTGGATTCGTACTCAGGGACGTTAGGGACGGAACGTAACACGATGGAGCCAAACCAGCTTCTCGCTCAGATTCAGCGACCTCAAAAATTGTAGGGAAGTCTATTCTGGTTTCTGAGGCTGACAACTTTTAATTTTGTGGAGTTGTGTTATAAATGTAGACGGATGCACTGACAGAATTATCCCACATATTCAATACAAAATTCAACTGCATCATAAGAACTCGGATCTTTTTCTGTAGCAATTGATGAGAACGTTCTAAAGTGCCATTGCGCTACGGTGTGTCGAGACAAATTTACCGTCGTTCAACGCCCTCTCGTGATAACACTTCGTCAATGTACTCACCCGTAAATTCTGTGCCCTTGTCAGATCGCAGGTGATTTACCTTTTTGTTTCTTCTTAAAAGACTCACATAACTTATTGAGATTTTTTTGAGGGAGTGTATATTTTGAAAATGCAATCTATGTATTTCGGACATTGCAAAAATTTCACAATTCAAAATCGATTAATCAAACTGAACATTTTGTAGTTCTTTATTTTCTCTTGGGGGGATTCGAATTTTCCAGAATGATTGAGAGATGCGTTCTCTGTTTGTGCGTGTCATAACATTGCTTAATTCGATTTGATAAAATAATTATACAATATTTTTAGAAGGGTACCTATAATCTAACGAATCAGCTGCAGGCAAATTGTCAATATTTTTAATTTTCCTGTTCAAAATCGTTGTACCAGAATTCGGAATTGATGATCCACTGGAATCTCCTTCATTTTCTCATTTATATATATATTTCTCTATCAGAAATACGTCTTTATTCTGAGACAATAGAGTCAGAAATAATCATATTCATATCTTTCAGAGCGTTTCTACGATGCAGACCGGGAAGGAAGTTTGCACCAAGTAGTGCTTCCCTCATAAATATTTCAACCGAGAGAATATTTACTTATTCTTCATTTCTACGCAAAATGTTCAAGCATAAACACTCTATTCCTGGATGCAAATGAAAGCAACAATCAACGGAAACGTGATTTTTTGCACCTTTTTCCAGGAAAAAAAACGGTTTGGGAACTGACATGTTCTGGAGATTTTAGAGTGTGGGTACGGACTACCCACGGAGTAATATTTTTACAACTGAACTTTTGAGTCAAGTTTAAGTGAAAATACCAGAAACTTGGACTTATCTTGGACTATTCGTACACTTTCCGTGTAAGCCGCGCGCCATTGACATTTTCCTCGCAGATATCTACGATATTCAATAAAATCGACTGTTTAACCATTATATGTGTGATCGCCGTTGACGGTAATTTTTTTTAAATATGTTTCATCAATAATATATAAAGATGGTTGCCACTGACTTATTTTTCATTGACCATGTTTCACAAAAAAAATGTCCGAACGTAATATAATGATTTTTATTTATTTATCAAAAGAATGTTCGGTATCTGAGTTGAATGAAAACGTTTTCCATTGTACATTAGGTTGTTCCTGTATAATGAGAATGCCATTATTTTCTGTTCCAATTTCTTATTATATTTCATGGAAAATTGAGCAAAAAAAAACATTATTAACGGTTTCTGCCTCCACAGGCATAAGTACACTGGAAGAAATTTTCATTTAATCTTTACACCGAAAATTTATTATACCGTGAAATGAAAAGCAGTGTTTAACTTTCAGATACGTAGGGAGACAAGAAACGTTTTCTGAAATATATGATGCTACTCAAAAATATAGGAAATACAGTTTACGGTCAAGTAGTTGAGAAAATTGATGTCATGAGAAAGTTCGTTTTTCACAATTCAGAAAAATGTCAAGAACGTATAGGAAAACTAAAACACTTTCAAATGACATTATCGCTACAGGTGTATACATTTGCTTGCTTCAAACAATTTTTCTGATAACGTGGACTTCATGAACAAATTTTTTGCCCTTCGAATAAGATAGAATAAGATCCTAGGGAACGCGAGATCTCGTAGAAGGTGAGAGGGCTCGAAGATCTAATCAAACAAATAAGAGACCTGAAAAGGTTGAAGCAGAGGGACTGCATCGCGAAATGGGGCTGCTCTGGAGAACTGAAAAACTTTCGGCAGTGGCGCCTGAATTATGATGCCCCCCCCCCCCTCTCTCTCCCTCAGTCGGAGCAGGCACGGCGAAGTGTCGAAGGAGGTGTCAAAACGGAGACTTTGGGAGACTCAGGCCCTACACCTTAATATATAGATCCTACCCTTGCAAGCAGGGCACTGCAAGAGGTGCACTTTATTTCCCCAGCTAAATGGGTACAAAATGAGTACAAAAAAAGAAGCAGATGCAAATAAAGAAAGCTCCTCACCGGGAAATATAACCTAACACTAAAGGTTAATAGCCCCGCAGGGGATATCTTACCAGAAGCGATAGGAGACATAATGGTTTGGCTCTCTGTGGTAAGGAAAAATCTTTTGAATGACCAAAAAAAAAGGCGCAAGCAGCCGAAGTTCCTTACTTAGGCCACAGATAAATCAAAGCAACTGGAACCACTTCTCCTGCTCGGCCTAAAGGCAATATGAAGTATAGTCATTAAATTTATAACTTGATAATTTACCAAATTATTGAATAGCCATTATTATTGATTATAGTTGACAATATAAAGAAAGGCGAAATTCCCTGCAATGACATAGACTGACCCTATATGGCTCCACAAAGGGCCCAGGAGTATCCAAAGATTCACAGAACTGATTGATCAATGACAGAGGCGGGAATCTCAATGATACAGATAAATCTGCACAAGAGAAGAGACGCTTCGGTGGTTCCAACCAGACGTATAACAGTGGTGCAGAATGGTAAAGCCCAAATCCAGAAAGGACTAATGGAAATGCAATCTTGGTACCCAAACTCTGCTCTAGGAACATTACCGTTATTAGGATGAGGCTCAATTGCGACGATACGGGGAGCTCCACCTCTCAGAAAGGTTCAGTCTCTTATTCAGCACTGCCAATAGAATGGGATTCCTCTCCCGTTGGGCTGTGACGCAAACTCCCACTACATAGTGTGGGGGATACGAACATCAACGATAAGGGAAGAGATCTATTGGAAATCTAGCAGGCATTGAGATGGAGATCGTAAACCGAGGTAATACTCCCACATGGTACAATAAAAACAGGAGTGAGGTTTTCGATCTGGCCCTATATTTTGGAAAGACTAAGGAGCAAGATAGCAGGCTCAAGAGTCACCGATAAGGAAATATATCTTGTTGCAGGTGAACCTACGGAAACCAGCAAAAGACCACGAAGGAAGGCTCGTGAGAAGCCCCACGAACCAGGGACCCATAGATGAGCTGAAACACGCTGCAAAAATTCTGCGGAGGGCTCTGATCACATCATATGAGAAAAATTGCCCTACAAGCACAATAAAATCTAGGAAGGGGCGGAGTGATGGAACATCCACCTCGAGGATCTCCGGAAAAAGGCCAGAGCGATGTTTCATAGGGCAAACAAAACCAAACTGACTTTAGACTGGGACAGCTAAAAGATGTCTCAGAATCAATACGAGAAAAACATTAGAATTTACAAACAGAGAGACTGGACTTATGGACACGCGGCTCCATAAGATCATAACAAAAGATCTGGAGGCTCGCCTTAAACTGCTGAGGCTTGAAAATAGCGAGTCTGCGGAAGAGAAAGAAGGAACCCTGCACCACCTGATGCAAGTACACTTCTCAGATCTTCAGCGAACGCAAACTAACAGGGAGGAATATTTAGGCAGGAGAGAGAAAAAGCCGACTGGCATTCCGCCGCAAAGGACATGAATATTAAGAAGGTGGCTGTCCCTTGAGATCACCAGAGGTGGAGGACGTCTACCTAATACTACTCTAAAAAAGGCATAGACTGTGTCGTCTTGACACTGAAAAACTATATAGGGCGAGTATTGCTCTTAAGCACTCACCATCAGCATTGAAGGACGGTTCGAAGGTTCTCATGCTACACTGCTACTTAGGATTAATGCCTATCAATCTGATGTCCTTTATTACAGAAACGTAAGGAAAGCTGGTCAATTGGTACATCAGAGACGAAATACTCTCGGTCTCTGCACTGCATAGGTAGAAGCAGCTTGATCAGAGGGGGGAGGGTGGTATGCCATGAGAGCTTTCTTAGAGAAAAAGGATGCATTCAGAAAAACCCCTCCAGAAGTCATGTGTCGGGGCTTGATACCAGGTGAGGAAAAGGTTGAGTTAGAGGAGTAGCCCCGTGGAAATATCCACAGGGGGGGGGGGGGATCTCTTTCATCCTCTTTGTGATGCACTGTAGCCTACAGCCTCCTTCGAAGACAAGATGAGGAGGGGTATTATTGGCAATAAAAACATCCACCGCGGGCATGAGGGCGCTGCAACAATGGCGGCTACGTGCCACTTTTAACATTGGAACTATAACTGTATATGAACGGCTGAGAGCAAAAGCGAATTAAGTGAGAGACAGATAGATGTAAAACTCTATGTTTTCTGTCTCTACTTGCGTCGCTCTTGCTCTCAGCCTTTCATATATGCCGATATAAGTGACCCCGTGGCAACCATATTGAAACCACCAGATGGCGTACGGTAAATTTAAATTGCCAATACTCAGGGATATGCGGATGACTTTGTATTCGTAGTCAGGGAGGATAAACTAGATACACTGATGGACCTTACAAGGTCAGCGTTAGGCATCGTAGAGCTCTAGTGCGATAATGTGGGGCTCTGGGTGTACCCGGGAAAGACCAGCTTTGTCATTTTTACCAAAAAGTATCAAGTGAGAAAGACCAACGCTCCTGCATTCCGTGGTGTGAGCCTAGTAATTTTATATTCGGTTAAATATTTCAGAGTGATCCTGGATGGTAAACAGAATTGAACGAAGCGTCTAGAAATCCAGTGCAGAAGATTAGTCATGGCATTTTGGATGTGCAGAAGAGCTTTTGGTCTGACATGAGAACTAGGGCATGAAATGATCGCTTGGCCCCATCCGCTGTCTTGAAACCAAGACTCTTATACACAGGAGTAATCTGATGGCTACGGACACCATTCGAAATGATGCAGGATAGACAAGCGAGAGCAGATAGATGGATTTGAGGGACTAAACACAAGTGATATTAGTACACTTTGGATTTTAAGGATGAGGCAAGATAAAAACAAAACGCTTTAACTTTACCAGGGCTTTTATAGTGTATCCGAAACAGGGATATGTGGAAAACAAATTTCAAACCGCTCCTCCAGAGGCAGATCTGGAACACGAGTGGCTCTAAAGGTGAAGGGAATCCGGAGCTGCAATATCTGATAGTGCAGGAAGGAGGAAATGGGAACTCTACTCGAACGAAATGCCACTGTCCTTCTCTGCGGTAAGACACTGATACAAAAAGACGCGGCTGGTAGGCAGATAACAATGTATTCAGACAGCCAAGTGACAACAAACGAAGCTTACCATTGAGTCTAAAAACTAAAGATGTACAGGAAAATATCGTGTGAATTTTATTTCAAAAAATAACAATTATTGGCCGTTTTGTATGAAAGATATAATGCTGTAATGAATAATATTTCTGTTCTCGCTTGGCACATAGCAGGGTTAGACAGTATTATCGTTGCCTAAGGAACTGTCACTGTGAATTTGTGTATATGTATAGGACGCTTCTATGCAAATTTATAAACTCAATTAAAATTGTTCACTAATGGTGAGAAGAGAAATTGTTAATTCTTGCATCTATCGGAACGTAAACTTTCTAATGTGACTGTCGCGAGAAAACTACCTTAACTGCAGTTTGGAAAGCCAGACATAACATAAGAACTGATCTGGGAACGCAGAAACGTATTAGACCAACTAAAAAGGAGAATGAAGTTACCCTAGTATGTGTTCCTGGTCACACAGGGATCAGGTTGAACGAAAAAGCAGACCAGCTGGCGAAGAGCTGTGCAGCCAAAGATTACATATTGGGTTTTGAAAACAGAATGGACTCCTCTTGTTTGCATGTGATTCTTTATGAGTTGATTTCTACTGAAAATAGAATTACGATTAGGAGAAAATGAAAGTGCATATAATGAAATTCGTAAAATCAAAGTTTGTAAGAGAATTTTTGCCCATGGTTTATTGAAAGATATTTGTGATATTAGCAAAGTTGAATTTTAAGACTTTTCTGTGTCTTACACCGTTCAAAAAACAATAAATATTTCGTGA
>WSXT02119861.1:0-10973 GCA_011762715.2 Neuroterus valhalla | reverse complement strand
GAGCTCCGAACCTAAGCTAACAGTTACCCCACCCCTGGCACAGAGGAGTGTGGGTATAGAAAGAAGAAGAAGAAGAAATCAGAGACAATTTCAGAGCAACCTGAATTTTCAAAACATATCACCCTCATTTGCTAAGTGGTTCCCCCGATATAAATGACACGACGTGATACTAGTTCAAAAACATTTTCATTGATTACGTTGATCCTTTGGTCCTTATTAATCTAAACAGCAAAAGTCACACACTCTGACAACTCGCAGAGTTTCTGTTACATAATTTTAAATCAAACCAACAATAAACTTAACATACGTGACTTCGAATGAACATTTATTCCAAAGAAATGATTATTAAAACTCAAAGTTCAAAACATATTTCTTAACAACAAAAGCACACACTTTGATACCTAGCTCAGATTCTGTGTTCGTTGTTGAAGTGAAACATTGTCTGTTGTGTTCTCCGATAGAGAAACTACCCAAAAATCTCTTCAAACTTGTAGTCCTATTATGCCACCGGAAGAAGTTTTTTCTTCAGAAAACTGCAAATAATTTCTGAATCCTGTGACATTTATTGAATTATCGAAAATAGAACAGTTTCTTACCAGAAAAGAATGGTGAAGCATCAGTTTAAATCTCGCAACCAGATGTGATCGACTATTCCTCAAATCTCACGTGCAGCGTTAACGATTTCTTAATTTCGGTTGATCACAATCTTTTATTTATTTCCTGAAAAAGGCCGCAGATCAGCGCAGATACGAATTAGTCAAACTTGTTCTCGCATTCGGAAAACACTGCATTACATTCATTTGTCTAATACAGTTTCTGTCTACAGGTTTTTTTTTATTTTCTAACCAAAAAAAGCCATACAATTTAGCTGATTTAAAAGAACTATGCAACGAATCGGAAGGTGGAACTTTAATAGCAGGAAGAGTTGCTGATTTTTTCCTTATCTCGCTAAAAATTTATAAGGAAGAACTCTAACTGGGATTAACCTTTCTTTTTCATTTTTGTACAACGTATGGGGGAGAAACTCTGCGTGAATCTGGAAGAGTTTTCTCCCTTAAGAAAATAGGTATTGCGTTAGTTTAATTTTGCTCATAAATAAAAAAAAAACTATTTTCCGGGCTTCATGGAGGTTAAGTAGATTGAAAGTTTTATTATAAGTTATGTAACAGAAACTCTGCAAGGAGTCAAAGTGTGTGACTTGTCGTTAGAAGAGATGTTTTTTTATTTTTTCCTCAGTCGTAAATTTTTGAGAGAAACTGTTTGCTTCCAACTTCATAAATGTTCGATTTGTTGTTAGTTTTTCCACTACGTATGTGACAGAAACTCTTCAAAAATTAAAATTGTGTGCCTTTGTTGGTAGCTCTGCAAGGAATAAAAGTGTGTGCCTATGTTTTTACGAAACGTGCTTTGTAATTTTGATTTTGCTGATAAGTTCGTAAGGAAGAATATAACCTTGGATTACCGAAGCTTGGTTGGTTGTTACTTTTGTTACGAATAGTGTAACAAAAAATCTGCAAGGAATCTAAGTCTACGAGTTTTTTGTTAAAAAGGTTTTTTTTTGGATCCCTGCCTAAGAATTTCCAAAAGAAACTGTTTGCTTCCTACCTCACAAAAATTCAGCTTGCTGTTAGTTTTGTTACTAGTTATGTAACAGAAAATCTGTTTGAAATCAAAGTAACTGACTCAGGTTATTAGAGAAGATGTATTTTGATTCAAATCTTGCTAACGTTTTTCTAAAAAAAGACATAGAATTTAAATCTTCTAGCACAGAATATATGTAGTATTGTGACATTAATTATGAATTAATTTTGGATACGTTCAACATTTAGCGAAATGGTAAGCAAACTCATTGTAAAAGAGTTTTTAAAAACATTTTTTTACAGTGCAACCTTTGCATCTGGAGTTAATTTTAGTTTATTGCTAACATCTAGTGTTGGTTCTGGGTTTTTCGTGACAAACAAAGATGCGCCTGATCATCATTGAAAGTGTATTATTATTCCCTATTATTATTACGGATCCTATGCAGATTTCGGAAGGGCCTTAGATACGATTTTAGTGAGATCGCTTTCTAATCGACAAAAATGAATTTTTTATAAGACGCTCTATTTTCAATTATGTTGTCGACAAAGCAATTACGCTAAACGATGAAGTGTGCCGGAAGAGTGGAATGAAATCCGTCAAGATATGCCGGAATAGATAATAAAATTCCAGCATATCTTGCTAAGAGGCAATATTCCACCATAAAAATAAAGGTAGAAATATCTGGTCCATCAGTCTGTGAACCAATATACCACTTATCATCTGCTGAGATTGAATATATGCAAGATTTTTTGACATTGTAAGAAAATAGTTCTAAATTGTTTATGAGATCATATTATATGAGTCGACACATAACGTCGATGTCATTTTCTCCGTTGTTATATTTGTGTCATTGTGAGTAGAGAGAGTAGATTTGAACGTATGAAGAAACAGCACTTAAAGTACAAATCATATCGCACATGCGAGCGATTCATGTTTGAAGGTCAACCTTAGGAATTTGCGTATTTACTGTTCGAGTTTTGTACAGCTTATAAACTTTTCCCTTTAGATGCTAAAATCGGTTACGCCTTGCTTGCCGTGATTTATTCGGGTGATTTGATATTATTTGAAGACTCTTTTCTAGATTGTGCGAGCAATGAAGCAATAACCGTTTCCGAACTAAAGGAACTGGGATTTGTAATTGATGTACAAGAAATTAAAATGACTCCAGCGCGAATTCGCAAATACTTAGGTTTCATCTGCAACCTAAAGCAATAATAGTTAAATTTACAAATTCTGAAGAGAGCCGAATAATAACGGAAATCCACAGTATAAAATTGGAACAGAGGATGAAAATAAGGGGTTTTACTTGAATCGTAGGTATTCCAATTTCTTTGTTGTCTCCAACTAAATTACGGTTGGGACCACACCAAAAGCTCCAAAGGGTCAAACTCTTAGCACCTTCAAAGAGCAATGATAGATTTGAACAAAAATTATTCATAACAAAGCTTGTGTTAGAAGAAATGCTATGGAAGGAATGCATATGGGCGTCTTATAACCCAATGAAGAGACTCGGATTTCAATTAGAGATCATCACAGACGCGTACCTCACAAATTGGGAAGCACTTCTCAATGTTCACAGGGCTGATGGATATTTTTCTGCGAACTATATCGTGAAATTGTGTCCCTCCTCGTGTTTAGCTTTAAACTTTGTTCTTTGGTAATATAGAAGCATCAATTTTTCGACCATTCGTGTTGTCAAAAGATGCACTCCCACGGTGTTCCTGTTGTGATGCTTGACTGCAAAACTCTCACGCTAGCCAAAGCATCCTCAACAGGCACAGCTGATGTCCCACTGTTTCCCGCATTCCGCAGTTGTTTTTGCTGGACAGATTGTTGATGAGTGAGATCTGCCTGACCATCACGCAGCTCACCATGAGTACTGCCCTGCATTCTGCGTCCCATAGGTGGTTCTGGGGGCGCCCTGACGATCCTCGGGAATCAATCATCGTTTCAATATATTCATCCATTGTTCTATCATGATTGTGGGTTTTGGTGTTCTTCTTAGTCGTTTTCCACTTCAATTTTGTCTATCTGGAACAGGAAAACCTATCAGTAGCAATGCTACAGCCAACGTAGCCATCAGAGTCATTAGAGGAAAGCTCAAGCCCTACCGCGACAACAACGTGATCCACGTAAAGGCCGCCTTTGAAAAGCTTGGTGTATAACTAGTCATCGACATATGATGCACAGGGTAAAAAGTTAAGTTGTGGCTGCAAAGTTACTTCTTACGGTGGCTCAGCGTAAAATTGCCATGAGAAAAGGTATTCAAGAAGATCCCCGGAACAGCCAAAGTGAATATCTCTGAACGATTTCTTTAGACCAGGGATAAAATGTTTTTCAAATTCATTGTAGAGAAGGTGAGAATGCATTCATATACAGAGTGTGAGACTAGACCTAAAAAACAGCAGAGAGTTTAATAGTACTTGTCTGATCAGTTACGTGAGGTTATGTAAAGTGAAACATGATATTATTATCAGTTGTTGGTTCATGATTAAAATTGTTTCTCTCCAATTGCAATCATTAGAATATATCGATATGAACACTTATGATGAATTATGTTCCACTTCAATGAGATACGGAAATTTGTAAATCTAGAAATTCAATGAGGGTTAAAGATTTGTTACTTCCGTGTACTATGGATACTACGTGTTCAAACGCATTGCAATTAATCCGTGAAATTCGCTACCAAAATTTCCCGGAAATATTACGGAATACGCGCTCTACGCGTAATCGATCCCACCGCCCTATAAGGAGAGAACTGTCTAGTGAGAATAGCACCAAAGTTCGTCCTTGATTATCACGAAATTTTAACGTGCTGATGAAGCACGATATTTGGGCAATATTCCCACAGAAACGTGAGTTTCAAGATTGTAATGTGATGGTGCAAAGAAGCACGCTAGTAGACGTGCTTCCGTTGCACGGGTCACTTGCGCTTTCGGTATATTATCGTGCATTATGATAAGTATAGTGGACGGGGCCTGTGCTCCGTTGCAAGCAGTCCATACCGAAATAGCACGGGTCCCATGCTAGAAGGGCTAGCTAAGGAACATGCTTTGATCGCACAGAATCTCTGCAATGGTAGAACGTACTTCGTGCAATATACACATGCGTTCAGTGCTTACTTTTCACGATCCCTTCTTGTGCTTTTTCCACCGATTCGTGTGATTATAGCACATCACGCGCGTGCAAAAAACGCCCAACAACTTTCGGTGTTGATTCCGCTATACAGCTCTCTCCGTCTACTTTTCACTCCAAACATGCTTTTTTCCTAATGACGATATACTGTACTGAACTTGCATAAAAAGTCAAACAAAGCATGTTTGACACAAGTCTCTTGAACTATTAAAATTCAAAACTTCAATCTCAGCGTAGCCGTGTTGTTTCTAGTTGAGTTTAAGCTGACTCGAAAATTTGAGTACCCTGAAGTTTCGAGAACTTGAACATTTTTGAGAACTCAACTCTAACCAAAAGTTTGTTCTGCTTGGGATTGTTAATTATATTCCGTCTTGGGACAAAAGGTCATCAGGCAATTCGATTGAGATTGAGCATTATGCTGCCTTCTTTTTCCGGAGAAAAGATTTGTATATTTACAATGACTCGCAAAGAAACTACTTGGAAAGCAAACGCAAAGAAAGATAAGGCAGTAGCAGGCGTCCTTATTTATTGTAAATTAGAACAGGGTCTGCGGTAGCAAATTTGAACTGAACGTGAATAGCATAATTTTGAAGAGCTGTTTTACATAATTATATAACATATTCAATAATAAAATTTTCATTTATGTTTTCAATAGAAAACTCGTACAAATAGGTTAACCCTACTGAGTGCAAAACAATGATAATATTGGAACCAAAAATACTGCATGATATAGCGAAAGATGGGAAAAAAACTTCTCGTGATTTATTCCTCAATTTTCATATTCCTACTAGAGTTTTATTTCCGCCGACAGTCAAATGTTATCAGATGAAACTAAGCTCGGATATACCACATTCATCCAAGTAATAAAATATTTTATGCTCTACTCCAAGGCAGTACTTTTCATCATTTCAATTACTAAAAAGTACTCATTCTCATTTAATATTTCTAATGTGCCTGAAAAAATTGTAGCATTTATTTTTTCATTCAGAAGTAAATGATTCCAGACATACCAATGAAAATTCTCTTGATTCCTGACTTCAAATTCTTTGAATGCAGTATCTTTGTTATGAGTTAAGGAACATTAATAAATTACGCAAGGTTTATGAGTTGACTTGGAGGAGGGGGGGGGGGGAGGTCGAAGAAATCTAACGTCTGTGGATGATTTTGAGAATAATCAATTTGTTGGATCTAAAAGTTTTGGAATGTGATATTAAATATTATCATGAAATGTCTATTAATTTTATGCTAAATTACTATTCTATGAATAAAATGGTTTGCCAATCAAGGAGTTGGATATTTTAGATGAAATAGTTAGATAATCTTGGAATATTCACGCACAAAGATTTTAGAAGAGATTGTTTCAATTTCCATTTCTATTTTTTCATCTATGAAGTTTCGATATTGTATTTATTTCCTACAATTTCAAAATATTGAACCTTTCGACATTGTGTTTAATTGACAGGTGTAATTTAGGAATATTCATAAATTATCAAGAGGTGTAATTTTGTCGACCAGGGTAGATTAAATTGGGAAAAGGATGGAGAGAGTGCAGACTACTAATCAGTGGTCTGCACTCTTTCCATCCTATTCTCAACTATTCATAAATCTAGTAAATATTTCTTGAAAATCGTAATCACAATTGGTGAATCTTTTTACCATGATTATATAATTTTGAAAACCTCATATCTGCTTTTAGTAAATCTTTATCCAATCTTAAAATTATGATGAAAATATGTATATTTGCAAAAAAGAAAGCCTTCTCATATTTTCATTATACAAGTTTTCTCTTGATTTTCTATTGATTGTCTAACAATTCTATAATGAATTAGAACGCAAGATATGCATGCGAAAAAATGAAGATCGGCAAGGAAAAAATGGAAGATCGACAATTTCTTATTTTATCCTTAGCGATCTTCATTTTTTTGGATTTTTTGATTAACCCAGCATTTTTACCTGAATCACTTTCTACCCTCTGTTATATTCTTACCATTTTTTGTATGTACACGTTTAAAGCGCCCAATAATAATTGTTTACTTTACCTAATCTTGAAAATGTTTATCTTCAACTAAGCGTCACATTTTGAATCATAAATTCAATATTTAGCGATAGCGCATAATATTAATACTTAAGAATCAGTATTCTGTATGCTTTAACCTTGCGGAGCAATGATCCAATGCTTACCTGAAACAGACAAGAACTTGAGTTATTATCATGTGAAATAATAAATGTTAATAACGATATTATAATAGTTGTTTGTATTTTTACATTCTCACCAGAGAAGGTAGATTTGTGTAAAATTTGCCCTCCCCCCGTTTTTGTCAAATGTACACGTTCCGAGACCCCCTGAACCCAGAAAAAAGGTTTTTACCAATGTGGTCTGTCTGTGTGTCTGTCTGTGAGCACGATAACTTACGAAAAATCGAATCTATTTCATTGGCCCTTGATACACTCTTTCAGTATCGAAAACTGAAGGTCAAGTTGAAAATAATAAATAAAAAATGTTAATAACGATATTAAAATAGTGGTTTATATACTTTTTTAAAGTAAAGAAAACCCCCAAAAAACTTTCCAAAAGGAAATTTGGGAAGGTAAGAGAAATTTCGTAATAATGTATTCGAGGAAAGAACCAGATCCGTCGCGTACACTCAGTTGAGAATTATCCTCAAAGGTATGACGGAAGATAATAATATTTCCATGAATCATGAAAAGGAGAAAACATTCAATAAATAATATTTTAACTATTTTTCTTCATGAACTGGATTGAATCTATTGCCGTTGATCTTTGACACAGGCATATCAAGTCTCTCATCTGCCCGGTTTTATAATTTTTAATCATTTTTTAAAATCTTTTACAATCTTACGACCGATACATATTTTTTTGGTTTTGGAAGCACCACCCCTTTCCTATTATTTCATTTTCCTATATTTCATTTTTATTAATGATTTATTGTTTAATTAGTACCTTTTATGAAAACCGGGCAGATGAGAGACTTGATATGCCTGTGCTGAAGATCAACGGCATTAAATTCAATCCAGTTCATGAAGAAAAATAGTTCAAATATTATTTATTTAATGTTATCGTCTTTTTATGATTTATGAAAATATTAATATCTTCCGTCATACCTTTGAGGATAATTCTCAAATGAGTGTACATGACGGATCTGGTTCTTTTTTCGAATACATTATTTTGAAATTTCTCTCACCTCTCTCCCTCAAAGTTTTTACGGTGAGTGGGATGATTATCGTAAAATGAAAGCTTATAGATGTATAATTTTCATCATTCATCTCTGACGTTACTTTTCACTCCCTAGGGAGTAAAAATAAGAGCTTCAGCCCCGCTTCATAGGCATCGAAATGGCCTGAAATCATGCATGTGTTATAAAAAATAAATTTATTTCCTCTATTTCCTCCTAACAGAAATGATTAAACAGTCTGGTAATCGCAATACAAGTGGTCAGCAGCCGCCCGCTCGACGGCCAGTTCGAATTACTATAATTGTATCACGAGGAGGTACTTCAGTTCATGGCAGAGGTACTACGATTACTTGATTTGTCTACCCTCCTAGTCACTTTCTATGCCCTTTACCCAAAAACTGAAGAATCAAGAAACAATTGAAACTAGCCACGCGTTCAGGGAAAAAATAACAGAAGCAATTTAGATGCTGCGTGTTTTCAACTAGAGAAGGAGAGGACAAGCAAAAACCCTGTAATGGAGCCTACTACTATCATCACAGACTTAGAAGTTTCAGTGGTTTTGGAAAGATCTAGTAATTGGAAAGCTCCAGATCTAGATATGGTGCACACTTTCTGGTATAAGTACCTTACAAGTGTGCACACTGCATTGGCGAGATTCTTTCATAAAATCATCGAACACCCTGATCTAATGCTGAACTTTATGCTCAAAGGAACCACCCATATGTTGCCTAAAAAACCCGACGTTCCAAATCTATCTGAATTTCGACCAATAGTCTGTCTCCCAAACATTTATAAGTGCCTCACAGCGGTCATAGCAGATAAAGTTTATCAGCACTGTGATGAGAATAAAATCCTAACCAAACAACAAAAAGGATGTTGCAAATACTCGCGGGCCAGATCGCGGAAAGATCGGAAAAACTTGCACATGGCTAACATTGACTACAGGCAAGCGTTTCCTCTAATACCACATGACTATTTGGTTCAAGTTTTGAAAATTTACAAGATCTGCTCATGCATCATTGACCTCCTAGGTCGTGCGATGATGCTTTGGGAAACGAAAATCGAGTAGTACACCTGTGGCAAGGTTAGAATTAACAAAAGTTGGACAACAAAAAAGTTTTTTGAGATTGAAAATTCTACCTTGTCCTGGGTGGAAATGTGATGATCAATTTATTCATTCAAAAACATATTTATCCATTTATGTGCTAGTAATTAGGGATATAAAAAACTACAAAAAACTCATTGATTATTGTTCTTCGACTAATAATGAATTTCAATACATGGATTTACACTATTGATATTATGGATACCTGATGAGGCCCTACGTGAGGAGGGCGAAACGTGGTTCGTAGGCGTTTTTACTAATAAATGGGCCAGACAAGGCCGAAAACATTACGACGGGTATCTTTCGAAGGGAATCCTTCAGTGCTCTTTGGTTCTGTTTAGCGATGAATCGATTGAGCCAAATACTGAATAGCAAGTCTCATGGATCCAGAATGCATGATGCTGAGGATGGTCATATACTGACCCATCTTCTGTACATAGATGACCTGAAGCTGTAGGCTTGTTTAAACCAGAAACTGCAGCGAACGATTAATGTCACAAGACAGTTTTCAAATGACAACCACATGGAGTTTGGACTGGATGAATGTGGCACAATGCATTTGATCCAAGAAGAATTAGGAAACGAAGAATTGGAGAACGAGAAGGGTATTTATCACTTGATAGATAAGAAGAGCCTTATGACAGTTTTTACTGTAAGACTGAGATTGGTTCTAAAGAGTTCTCTCAACTGCGACAACAAAATCAGGGCTATAATTACCTATGCTATTCCTATTCGTACGTACTCTTTTGGGCTCAAGAAGTGGCTGAACACTGACCTTGACAGAATAAACAGAATCGTTCGCGTTGAAATGAATAAGTATCGGATGCAGCACAGTAATTCGGCGATTGAAAGGATAGTTTTATCACAACATATAGGGGTTAGGGGCATTGTAGACGTCAAGCAGCTTTGTGTATTGCAAGTTACACAGGTGCGAGACTATTTTATCAGCACGTGAGATGTTGCGGTTTACAATACCATCTGTGAAGCAGATCTCGATTACACGCCCTTGAATTTGTCTTTAGTGGAAGTCTTAAATATCAAGGCAGGAACCAGAGAGGAATTAGAAACGCAATAGAAGGAATTTCCTCGAACATCAGGAAGCTTGCGACTAAAACCTTGTGGAGTAACAACAGTTGGTAGCTCTAACAATGCATCCAGAGGTGACGCAAGTCGCCTTCAACCCACTCTGCTGCTGTGTAATGACAACGTTGTTAAGAAATGAACCGTGGATCATACCAATAACTTACTATTGTTAGACCCCAGAATGATTTTCGACAAGAAAAATAATTATGTTGATAAAATTAAATGCGTTGAAGTAACCACACTTTGTATTTAGCACGTGAAATTTTGATTTCAGCACACACGCCCTTATGCCTTGTTATCCTTGAAAAGCTTCAGTAATGATTTCAATAATGACGTCTCTATAATACTTCTTTTGCTTGTTTAATAAAATCTCATTTATGCACAAAATATCACAAATTAGGTATGTAATAAAATAAAAACCTATTGATCTTAAAAAATTCATGACGTGTTTCGTAATAATAGATGAAGAAAAGATTTGTATACAAGCCAAATATCATTCCTGTTAATTGTTATTCGATAGTTAGAATTAAAAATTGGTGCTACCACAACCATCATGCCGAAAAATGATAAGGCTGAAAGAAGTAGTTGCACTTATAGCTTGAAGAAATGAGGATGTGAGAATGGTAAATCCTTCATGAAATTAACGTCTGGGCGTAATATTTCCATAAATAATGACCAGTGTCGACGACGACTTCCAGACTAAATAATTTAGTCTGGAAGTCGTCGTTGACACTGGTCATTATTTATGTGAGTAGTTGCACGTTACCATTTTGTGCATCAGTTCACTATATGAGGAAACTTTGACATGCTACAATTTGCTTTGTTGTAAGTCAATCAAGAACCCCGAACGCGGACAGTAGAGAGATGCGTCTGAC
>WSXT02119839.1:0-10974 GCA_011762715.2 Neuroterus valhalla | reverse complement strand
TCACTCCTTCGATACCTGGAGACCGTAGTTTCAGGAAGCAGCATAGTCCTTCGGAAGAATAAAGTCACACACAAGATCATCCAGACTATTTCGATCAAATAGTTTAAGATCAAGAGAATCAGAAGAATCTTTAAGATCACTACCATCAGAACTTTCAAATTCATGTTATCAGTATCCACAATTTCGACTGCATTTTAATTTGAAGTACGAGTTCCATACTTATCTGGAATAATTGAGCTTACACTTGGAAAAAGCATTTTATTTTTGTACTTTTCATTATATCCAGTAATATCTGAGACACAGAAATAGCAACTGCATGTCCGAGGACAACTTCTGATCTTGAATTACGTTAACCCCAATTATTCAAATGATTCAGCATGAGTTGCATATACACATGGGTGCCAATTTTTATTTCTTCAAGGGAGGTGATAATGATTCTTACGCACAGAGTGTAGCGACTTGCAATAGTTGTTCAAGTCTCAGCTGTACTGCAGGAAAGAATTACGGTTAAAATTGCCCCAATCAGAGCCCTACTTACCAAACTTATCTCATTCCCGATGCCAAACAATGGCCCTGGAACCGCTTACTCATCACTTTAGGGCCATGCTTAGAGGCGTTATTTTCTTTGTATCTCGGCGTCCTTTTATTCAGCCAGCTTGGCTCATCTTGTAGTTCCTCTTGGCTTCTCTTAAAGTTTCCCCTCGGAACGCTGCCCATCTTCTAGTCCATGGAAGATGATTATTCCAAAGATTATCTTCTTCAGTGGCGCAGAGGTAGCACTGTGGCTTGCTGTTACAATGTTGCCCTATGTTGCTCTTTGCCTCATCTCCAGCAGCTCCTAGTGCGGTTAGGACCTTTCACGTTAATATCGGGTATTCGTACCCATGGCAACGGTAGCACTTGACAGCCTCCGTCTTTTCCTCTACTCAACCTTCATGCTTCCCCTGGAAGCTTTATTCGTTATGCTGACCTCCACTTCGCCTGGCATACTTGACCCATTGTATCTCTTCATGGTGCTCCGAATCTCTTCCTTCTCGGTCATCGTGTCAATGTCGAGGATCTCCACCTCGATAGGAGGAACGAGCTGGCGTACGTTTCCTGCTACCCTGACTGCGTTCCTGATGGCGATCGTCAGTTTGGTTCTGCCCTCTGCTTCGTTGCCCATTTCGGTAAGAAAATCGCCGTTTTTTGTCTGCCTGACACCCTTGTTTTAAACACATAGGGTATCTTTGTTGCAACTTGTTCTTGATGATTTTGAGGACCTCTGCGTAGCTCGATTCCTCGGCTGGTTTCGTGATAACCGCTTCGGAAGCTGGATTTCGGCTGTCGTTTTGGCACTCCCGAGACATGGTAGCGTCGCATAAACACCGAATGAGAGCCCTCGTCTGCTCCACAACAGTGACAGAATCTTCATCCACCTCTGGGCTTCTCCGTGTATTCACTGCTGTTCGTTGCTTGCTCTTAATTACTTTGGCAAAATTCTCCTCATCCAGGTACAACGCATTCCACCTCTTATGTCTGCGAAAAAGCACTTCCGGATCTTTATTTCCCAGTCCTATTTAAATCCCTGATCTCTACAGTTGTTTTCGTAGTAAAATTTTGGAATGTGCGATCCTTCTCCAGAACGTCTTTAAAGGCGTCTGTTGAGTCCGCACAGTTCATTGTATCACGGCCGAGTTTTGCAAGCATTTACCTGGCCTTTGTTTGGCAGATAGCCGAGATGATCGTGTTCGTGTCCCCTGGTTTCATCTTGCCTCGAATTTCACCAAGCAGCTGTGGATACGTCTTTGCCTCTGCAGGTTGATCATCACTGCCTCCGCTTTTGGTTTAGCGCGTTTCTCCTTTTGTCAGATTGTATCTTTGTCTGCCCCTTGACCTGCTTCTCATCCTTCCTCTTCTAATTCCTAGTGACTTCCACCCACGCTGTGGGCGACGCAATAGCCTTCTTTTTCTTGCCTGCTCGACTTGCATCCTGATTTCCCGCAGGACTAAGGTAAGTTCTTTTACTGCTAATAATCGCATGCCTCGTTGCAGAAAGGCTTCTTTCAAGTCGGTTTCACCACTGTGCTCAAAACACTCACTTGCGCTTCTTTTACCTGTTTCATTTCGCTTTGGATAACCTCTACCGTTTCTTTGAGCTTTAAAAGTCCGCCTGCCATATCGGTATTGACGTTGTTTTGTCTATACGCAGCTTCCTGCATGGTGGAAAGTAAGGCCAAAATTTTGTTGCGCGTCCTTTTGATAGTCGCCTCAGCTGAAAGACATTTCTACTTCAGCGTCGTTTCCTGGTTTTTGCATAGACTTCTTACCGTTCTCTTACTTGGGAGATTGGGGGAATAGTGGGTGCCATACGAAGTTTTATCAGCACATCGTGTGTGGGCAAGCGGGCCAAAATAGCTAGACACGGATATACCTGAGTCTCACCCAAGTTCTCTGGAGTCCAGCCTCCCTTTGACCGGTCCCGAGGTAACTTGCTTCGGATATCTGGAGTCAATACGCACTCTCTGATCAAGGCCCGAAGGAACTGGATTCCAATCCCTGACACCTTCTTATCGTTTGACACCTCGTCATTACAAGCCTCAGCTCATCTGCCACATTGGCGGACGCCAATGTGGTTCTCATGCTTAATCCTTAACTCAGTCTGCGTGACCCGCGGGACATATTTTATTTCCACCCTACCCTCTATATCTTATAGGGGTTCCAATGTCGCTAGGCGGATTATATGGCATTAAAATGTCTATATTTTCTCATTTCAATCTACGTTGCTGTTCCATATCTTCTGACTTATTTGGTGGTTGATAACAACTCTGATTCTTTTCTGGTTTACATCATATTTCTAAAATGATGAACAATATGATTATTATTCACCAATACAAAATTATTAATGAAAAATTGAATTACTAGCGCAATAATTAGAACGACATCCATTACACACAAAGGTGCAGTCATAACATAACAATGTGCAAGACGGAGCACTCACATTTTTATACCTATTACCTCTACTCTTTCAATTACACAACTGCCCTGCGATACACTTCTTTTTCCCTTCTTCTTCGACTTACGAGTTCTATTTCTACCCATTTTTCCTGAATGAATTTGAAAAGATGTTGACGAGCGTGTATCCAAACATTCTGTGCTGGCTTTATCTCCAGATCATTAATGTAAGTCTCTTGTACCAACATCCTTTCATTCTAATAAAGGAAAAAACCACATGACGGTAAATTCCCGATAGGTACACGTCTGACCAGAAGTGGTCGTAGATGGTCAGGCAGTGATCGACGCCTTTATGGTCAGACACCAGTCTACCTTCCACGTCCACACGCAGTATACTTCAGGTGTTCAGTAAGCAGAAGACGCAGGAAAAAACACAGTTCAGCGCTCGGTCTTGGCTCAATCAAGTCCACAGTAGGACTGCTAGCAAACAAAAGAGCGTACGACCTCGAAAAAGTCTAATCCAGGACCGGGAAGTACACCAACGACCTGGGAAATCGAGTTCTTTCAGGACCGGCTACATGAGCTGTGAAACAGACCTGAAGGTGATCTCTAATTCATCAGAATGAAAAAGGGGGCTGGTTTACAAAAATCAAGATGTCGAGTTTCTGATCTCTAGACATTAATTGAAAACACTGAAGAAGGTCTGTAAACTCCTTATTATTCTGAATTACAACCATTTTTTTCTCAATAATGTTGGAAAATCTTCCCATCCTAAAAATATTTGCAGTGTAGCAACGTCAGTTGTTCCAAAACGAATGACGGTATGGCAGGAATCGTGTGACGTTAGTATTACATGG
The DNA here is from genome assembly GCA_011762715.2 of Neuroterus valhalla. Lineage (NCBI taxonomy): Eukaryota > Metazoa > Arthropoda > Insecta > Hymenoptera > Cynipidae > Neuroterus > Neuroterus valhalla. Next base: position 7,183 of record WSXT02119839.1, on the reverse strand, counting down.
CCTTAAGAACTAACTGCCTCCCAGGGCGATACGAGGTTATCCTGCTTGTAGTCGCCTTCAGCACAAGGATGCGGTGGTCTTGATAAGGACTTGCATTCGTCATCAGATACTTAGAATCCCTTCAAACAGTGTGAGGAAGGAATTCAACGGAGACACATTGAGCCCTCGTCAGGACCGAGTCTATACAAGTCCGCGGCCATATTCTGAACTCAAATTCCTTCGGAAACTAAGCCCATTATCAATCTTATAACAATTTTCTTTGTTTCCTTCCCTTTCTTTGCTCCTCTGCTAGTTTTTAAGTGAAAACTGAGAGGTTTAATTGGCGCTGTCTTATAATGTGTTATATTGTCACACATATGACTGAAACTGTTTTTTTTTTCATTTTGAGGGTTAGTATCTCAAAATCTTAATGTTAGAATGAAATTTGGTCTACGGATGCGTTCTAAGGACATCAATACCCTGTTCACCTTTTTACAACATTTGTCATCTCTGATTTCGATTACAAGCCTTCTTATTTGTTCAACAAAATAATTTTTTCTGTTTATAGTTTGTAACTCACGTCCTCAAGAAAGGAGTGGCGATAGTAAATTCGAGCTTTATTCCAGTAGCTCTTGAGAAAATGCACCAAATAGAAGTTTTGATTGATTTATCGATAGGAAGCGAATCGACGAATCATGGGAATGATGATAGAAATTAGGATAAAACCCAGAATAGACTAGTAAGATGTTTGGTTGATTCGCTTCAAATGGAACGTGATGGTGAAGAAATCAGTGCTACGTCCGCTTACCCGCGAACCGAGACTTGATCAGTCTGAAAATGAAAATTAGGATAAGAAGAAGCTGAGGAGCATCGAGTATCGAATCAATTCCCATTGCAAGAGGATATCAGAACTTATTATCATCGAGAAAAAGACTTACGTCGTCAGAAGATTATTTTTTCTAGTCTAAATGTTGTAAATTGATAAGAATTCAGCGGGATGCAGGCGGCTCTCTTAATTAGAAGGGAGAAGCAACGGTTAAAGGGGGGTAAGAGAGTGAACTTTAGAGAACTACCCTCCAACTTGGCCACCAGACTCATCCCGCCGCTTCCACGATATCCCCCGAAATCTTACGCTTACGGGGTAAGTATTCTGCCCTAAAAGCCTTAAATCTACAGAAGAGGAAAGGAATTTTCAGGAACCCGATCGTCGACTCTATTCAGGATCATAATCCCATATTTCTCATTTGTATATTTGTATCTTCGTATCGCTACGCAATTCGAAATTGGTTGTTTTAGCCTGCTATGGAGAAGAAATACTGATAGGGACCAAGTTTATAAATGAAAAATGATTTTTGTTGGTTCAAGACCTGCAAGACCTGATGCAACTGAACTTCGCCATGTTTTTTATACAAAAATACGAATTTGATTCACTTTTTCGGAAAAAAAATTCTAGCGATGAATTTGTTCAGTTATATAAAGACCTGAAGGACTGGAGAAAGTCAGGGAATTGTAATAAAATTGTGGAAAAACTAGAGAAGTACATGGAATTTTATAGAAGTAACTGTCATTTTTTAAGTCGCACCTACTTTAAAGTCTTAACTTTACAAAAACAACCGTTTTTGAACTTCATGGCAAAGTTCAAATTCACGTAGGAATTGATTCGTTTACTAATACAAATAAAGTAATCAATAGGTTTATTGCTCTCAAAATCTGATGCACAGGCCTTCGAAATCTTTTCAAATCTTTGAAATTTTCGAGAAATATTTGGAGTACTCTGAAATTCCTAGAAACCTCTCATATCTTCCTGCAGTTCAATTTTTGAATTGATTGAGTCATTAATTTATGTGAAGTCTTTCATTGTCTTTATGATTCCAGACTTTGATGCAACTTTATGATAATATAATTTAGAATTTTTGCAATTCAATAACTGTTGAAAAACCCGTCTTTCAATTTCCTGGAAAACCAGGAAAAGTCATAGAATTTTGAAATCAGACTTTTGTAGCAACACTGTTGATGAATGAGTTTTTTTTTGAGTGTCACTCATTTGCAAGTTATTTGTAGTGTACCACAATAATAATTTGTGTGATTTGTATTCATTCACGAATCAATGAATAATAGAATTTTGTAAATAAATCCGTAGAACAATATTCTGTCTCAATGTCGAGCTGTGCGAGTGATTGGAAATTTGTTAACACTTGCTATGTTTTTGAATTGAGAACTTTGATGGAGATTGCACAAAATGCGGCGCGATAAAAAAAAAGAAATTACATGTCCCTTGGTACATCATTTCTGAAATGTGTCAAATTAGAAAATGGATCTCAACTGTTGAATGTATGACTAATGGGCATTGTATCAGAAATTTTGTAGGAACTTTGATTATAAGTGATGCCTTTTCTGAATAATTTTCTGATAACAATTAATGAGGAACTGTTACAGTGTGGTGGACAAGCACCTAACAAAGCAGCATGGCAAGGATGCAACAGGCCCCCTCATCCTCTTTCACCTGCCTCTCCGCAGAGCTCACGAGAAGGGTACAAAACGAAACAATGCGAAGCTCATCGCCGGTGGATGAAAAGAAACAGGGTAACGTGCTTTACTTTAATTACGTAACCGCAAGTTCATTTTCAAACGAGAAAGATCTCTGCCCCCTTATTTCCTGCCATTCTCTATTTCTTTTTCGCGTCCCTTGTTAAAACCTCTTTTTGTATTTCTTTTGCTCCAAATCTAAACAAGCTATGTGAAACTTTCTCTCTTTGTTCATAATCTTCCAGCCACAAGCTTGTGCAATCTTGCTACCTTCCCCCCTCCTCAGTTTCTCTTCAAATTTCTAGGATCTTTTCAGTTATCTGATCACCATTTTTCCTCCTTCTATTTCTTTCCTCAGCATATATAATCTGAACAATTTCAGCTCACTCTCATGATTCATCTCATAAATCTCTCATGCAGACCTTTCATCTCCATATCTTGACTCCATAAGTCAACACTGACCACAGTAGCACGTCGAACATCCACACCCTCATCCTCATTCTGCTTCAAACCAAAAACCTATATAGCAGAACTCATCCACCAATTCTATCATAACGCTATTGATGTTCCATCCGTACTCTACTCTACATCTTCTATTTCCAAACCACGTCATCTTGGTTTTGCCTACGTTTACCCTTAAGTCTTCCTCTCTTACATACACCTCGAACGCTCTCATCATCAGATTCATTCCTCTTCCATCATCCGCTACTACAACTACGTCGTCTCCCTTCCATGGCCTTCAAAAGCATCCTTCTATTCAAGCAGTCGAAAGCCGCTCTGAAATCCACAAGAAGAGAAACAAGTTCCCTTTTCTTCTGCCCTAAGTTCTTACCAGACATTTCAGCACATAAATGTATGGTTTCCTGAAACCAGTCTGGTTGTGTGGTATACTTTCCTTTTCTTCACCTCGTCTCTCGGAGCTCTTCCTTAGAATTGTCGCCTAAATTTTATAGCCTACTGACATGAGTGTAATACTTCTATATTCCTCTATCCTTTTCCTTCTCCTTCATCAACGGCACAAACAGCTCTATCTCCCGTCTTTCTGGCCACCTTCCCCCTCCTCAAAACTTATTACAAATCCTCCACATTCCTTTGTTCTTTTTTAGCATTATGATTGCCTCATAAACATTTTCTCTACTCATATTATCTCAGGCGTTCGCAATCCTCTTCTCCCGCTATCGCCTTTTCACTTCACTCATTACTCAATCTACAGGCCCGCTAGCAGACTCTTATGATATTCCGTTAATTCATCCATCCCGAATTTCTCATTCATGCGTTTCCTTCCTCTTTTCCTGTTTTATCACTTTCCATTCCTTCACTTACTGCTTTCTCGGCTTCTTCTAAGTACCTCTGCTTTTCCTCTACCTTTTTTCACTCAACATCTTCTCGTGATCTCTCTTCCTCCTGTTGGAATTTACTTTCCTTAAATTTCCCTTTCCTCTGTTTCCTCCTTCCTCTTTTATCCCATCTTTACTTTAACTGGATTCTTTATCCCATCATCCTCTCATACCCCACCCCCCCTGTTTCCTCTTGGTCTTACATGTTGCCTTACCAAATCAATCACTCTTTTAAGTTTTTCCAGCAGCGCGTGTCATTCCTCTTTCATCTTCTCGTCCATTTGTTCTCTAAATTCTCTGCGCTTATTCACTCCCCCCCCCCTCCCCAGTATTTTGTCCCCTTTTCCTTACACCTTCAATCTTGCCTCAACCGCGCTTTAGTCCCCTATAACTCGGTACCGCTATCACTGGAAAGTGCTTGGAGCCTGTCTTATTTCCCATTTACATACTAACCATCAGCTTCCTTATCCTCCCCTCTGCCGGGACCGCGCATTCCTCTTGTATTCCTAACACCATACCACCCATTCCTCGACCTTCGACGTGATCCGACGTGACGACGATATCAGGTCGCCTCTTAGACTCACTTCCCTTGCTGCTCGTTGGAACGGAATGGAGTCCAGTTCTTTCGAAATGAGTTGTGAGTGAGATGTTTGGTGGGGAGGTTGATATTGTTGAGTCGGCGGACGAAAGTAACAGGTCGTAAACACGCACCGACTTGTATGAAATAGGAGACCATCAAAGGCTATTGTGAGAGCATTTAGGAAAACTAGAAGATCTCCTCAAACGAATGAAGGTAATCTGCCGGATCGAGAAAAACATGTTTTTTGGAGTAAGGTCCGGCGTGGAAGAGGTGCACAGTATATTTCGTAGTGCACAGGTGCACGCCAATAGCATGCATAGTTGGGTCGGCTACTTCGCCAAGGATCTGGGTTTTGAATTTGAGGAAATGATTTGTGTGGCCAGGGGGGCTACACAGAGGAAGGAGGTCGTCGTCACTGTGTGGACTCAGACGGATGAGGATGCCGGGACAGCTTCCGCCTCCACTCGAGGGAAGAGGCCAAAAGAGCTGATCGTAAGTCTCCCAGAGGCTGGTGTAAGTGAGACCCACGCCCAAACAGATAGGATTCAGGTGGAAGTGCAAGCACCTGTAGCTTCGAGTTCCCTGAAATATGAAAAGCGTGTCTACAGGATATAACAAAAGGGGGCCCAGAAGCAAGCTTAGTCCGCTTAGGCCCTGACCCCGCTGGGGTCCTGAGAGGCATCCAAAATATGGTAAAGTTGCACACTCTTTGTGTAAATATCAGGGGAGTGCGGTAACTCCGAGATGGAGGAATATTAATTGAGGTTGCAAGCGAAGCTAAGGGAACGGGAAAACTGTCTTCTGCCATCCAGGCGGCAGTCGACAACAAGGGAAAGATTCACGAGCTAGTTCCCCGAGTTGAGGTCGAGATTTTCGACTTAGAACCTACGACGGAGAATGTAGAGGTTGATAAGGCCTCCAGGAACCACTTTTGTGACTTTGGTGCAGGTGGTAATGAGGTGATTATGAGATGAGCATGACAGAGAGAGCCTTCAGAAGTAACTTGCAGGCCTGCGTTGAAATGATGGAGAAAAGCTCTGCAAGGATTCTCAGAACAGGACAACTAAATGTGAAGTAGGTGTCCTGTCGCGCGAGGAAGAAAGTAGGAGTCACCCGTGCTACCGCTGCCGGGACTACAGCCACATGGCAGCGGCCTGCACCAAGGGGAAACCTCGAATGACTACTTTGAACTCAGGCCTAGATATCGAAGGCCGGCAGACCCGATGCACAACATTATCGCGCTACTGAAGACGATGTGTACGTCTTGCAGAGATTGTAAGAAGATGAAATAGCAAGCGGCCATGTATGTCTTAGCGGGACGCCAACGCGAGGTGTAACGGCCTTACTCCAGGGGCTTTGAAGCAACGCGAAAGCGGTTCCGGAGTCTTGGGTTGGCGCAAAGAGGAGGTAAGTTTCGGGGGTATTGCCGCTTTTCAGGCCGAGTCCTACACTCTTTGCGTAAATGCATTTCGACCTCTACAAAAATAAAAGAATCACATTCCACTTTTTCATTTCTCCTAGAATCATTTGTCCTTGTTCCTCAAACCTGACACATATCAGGAAGAAAATGAAACTATTCGGTCAAAAATTTCTTTTATTTTGTCGAAAGTTCTTCTTGTTTGGCAGAAAATCGATCTTGACTATTAATGATATTTGGTGAAATTTTTTAGATACGAGATGCAAGCTACTGCTACGGAAGCAGTGGCGAGGACGACGACGACGAAGAAGGAAGCAGCTCAGCATTTCGTCGAAGAGGTGAAGTGAGTGCAGCAGCAAATACGATGTTGTACGCAGGACTGGGAACCACAGCTCTAGGTCTAGTCATTTCCTTTGTCGGTACCGGGGAAAAGGGATTTTCCAGTCCTCAGCTGAGACTAATCGGCCCATCCCTCCTCTGCGCTGGCTTACTTTGTTGTTTCCTCCGAGTCTTGCTCTGTCTTTGCTTCTGTCGCTGTGGACACTGTCGATGGACACCTTGTTCCTGTGTCTCCAAGAAGAAAGGAAAAGGAAAATTAAAATTGAAAGAAAAAGGGAGAGGAAGAGGGAAGAATTATAAAGAGGAGATATCATCGTCGGCGGAGCCATCCTTACCAACAGCATCGCTTTTGTCGCCCTTGTCTCAACCGGCAATGCCTTCGTCTTGCCTGATCTCACCAGTGACAAGAGGACGCGAGCTTCTCCTCTCTCCTGCCCAGTTACACGAATAAAGATCAACGATCCGATTTTCGATATCAAAGTTGGACTTTTTCTACGAAAAACTGTACACAATATTCTATACTGCCGGTCTAAACCAGAGTGGATCAGGCCACTCGCGAATCTCATAGACTATAGTTATGAACGTGATTTAGTGCTTCAATTGGATTGGAGGAACTGAGAATAAATAAGCTGATGTTTTTTAATTGTTGTCATCTTTACTTAGAAAATTATTATCCCGGATTCAAAGTCTATTTATGCCTATTTACCCATTTTCTGCTATACAACCAAGGAAAAAAAATCCATTGAAATGACGTCTGTGTGAATTGCGTACCTGTCATTTGCAGATTCATGCATTGATAACTGAATCTGTTTGCTATCATGTCTATCGGTAATTTTCTTGAATAACTTTGAATCCGCCATATAGTGCAATGACCATTTCAGGCAAAGTCACATTGAATGGGTTTCCCTCTTTGTGAATGAGCCCTCGTGAAAATAAGAGATCAAGATCTTGAGTAAGAACTTATACAAGAAATTGCGAAAGAAATATGAAGAGAAGTATGAATAT
>WSXT02119838.1:0-25142 GCA_011762715.2 Neuroterus valhalla | reverse complement strand
GAAAAGTTTAAAATTTCAAGAAAAACATGCAACCATGTAGTAATAATCTGGAAGAAGATAACTATGAACATTCACAATTTGTTCAAACATTTTTTTTTGCTAAATTAAATTAAATAATCAGCCACTTCAAGTAAAAAAGGACAAAAAGTAGTAAATTTCAGAAAAAACCACAACTTTGTAGCATTATTCTAAGAGAATATTGTTAAGAATAATAACAATTTGTTTAAGCAATTATCTTTTTTAACTTTAATTGATTATTACCTCGCTCTAACTGAAAAGTTGAAAATAGGTGGAAAAATTCAGAAAAAACCTTGACTTCCTAACGCTCTTCCAAGAGAACGCTGCTCAGAACACAATAATAATAATAAATTGATAAAATTTTTGATAAACATTTGATTATAAGTTAAAAGTAGTATTTGATGTATTTGAAACAATCTGCTTTTAAAAAACCGCAAAAAAATCATAATTAGCGCCAAAAACTCGAGAAATCCATTTTTCCACTCATAGGGGTTTTTCAGGACCCTTTAAAACAGACTTATGGGGGTGATATTTGAAAAGTAATATTTTATTTGCATTCTGTGACCGATTGTGAAGAGGAATACTAAATTTTGAACTCGGTCCATCTAATATTGAGATTTCTGAATAAAATTTACAAAAACGTCTTTTCTTCTCATGGGAAATAGGTGTTAAACTCCACGAGGCTTGCGGCACCTCTAAATATTTTTTTTTCCAAAACAAAAAAAATGCATTTATTTTTTGTGAATCAGATTAAATTCCCGGGCGTTCTGCATGAAAATTTGAAAAAAAATGTTTGTAATGCATTTTTGGACCACCCTACTGTACGTATTGCATGGTTAAAGAGAGAAGAAGACCTAGGATCTGCGATGAGGAACTGCAAACCATTTTGGACACCGTAGAAGGAAGGGAGGAAGAAGTAGTGAAAATTTCTCTGATAGAATCAAAAGAATCTCGGATGAGAATAAAGAAGAACAAGCTGGATGATAAGGCTGCAAGAAGAGAGAGGAAGCAAATGGAATTTATTTGAAAGAGTCCACAAAACAATCCTATGCAAGGACATACAAAATACCTGAAGGATGCATAAGTGGTTGAAAAGATTGTAGAGAAAGTAGTTACCCTCAAGTCCTTTTGAAAAACAGTACAAATTATACAGGTATTAGAGACATTATCAGTAACGTCGTTATCGCGATAGAATTGGCAGGGAGTAGCTTGGAAACTATGTAAAGGGTGGATTTACAGACTTTACACCTGAGCAACCACCAATAATTATACCAGGACTGTTATGTCCATGTAGATACGCTGGTGTGGATCTCTTGATGCTGGTTTGCTTTGAATAGCTGATGTCCAGACGAGTGAACGCGCCTGCGATATCGAATACCCGAGTTCAGTATTTGCAGTATTCATGGAAGGATGGGGACTGCATTTCAGACCCTTACAATGCAAGAATGTTGCCTCCTGGACTCGTCAAGGAAATCTGCTTACGAAACGATTGTACTCACAGACATGCTGGTTACCCAATCCTTAAAAACCTTTCTTCTTCTAGGAGCATAATGTAGATTTAGAATCTGTAGTTGGGACTTTTGATGTCTTTTGTGATGCTAGCTGATTATGGATCAGCTACATTTCCCAAATTGCTTCTTGATTTAATAGAAAAAATATAGAAATTATCTTCTCAAATTGGTATAAAAATGGAGGATCGGGCAGGAGGTGTTGATCATGTGCGTTGCCCATATCGACAGTCTAAGATGATCGAGTGAATAGAATCATGGCGGCAAGAAGAGACAAACAGCAGTTAGCATGCAGTAAAAAAGCCCGCTACCAGGCGAAAAATCCACTAAATTCTAAAATATACAAAGCTACTGAGTCACCTATGATTATATGCTGGGTAAGGGAAGGGAAGAGTGAGAGTGGATGGTGGACAAATAAATATAAAGACTGTGTGCAGTGGTAGGGCGACTTGTTTCAGAAGGAAGTCTCTAGATTTTGCGTGTTTGCGCAAGAGGTAGAAAATATAATCTCCTAAGTAAGTTAAAATCATTATGATCGGAAAAAAATGACCATAGCATCTTAAATTGATCATGAAAAAGATTCTAAGAATGTAGCAGCGCGGGTGTTGAAGATGTATTTCTGACCAAAAGAGATATAAATCACTGGTCGCTTGTGGGCCGATAATATTTCTCAATTCTTCCTTATTCTGCGGAAATAATAAGGAATTTGAATTTTTCATTGCTTATAAAGAATTTCCATGCGATATATAAGCACAGATGATGGGAGAGTACGTCTGACGTTACTGGGCCGGTTTCGTACCAACACAGCTCCTCAAGTGACTCGTTCAGTGACGCATGAATTTCGACTTAAGATATCTCAATGAACGCATTGAATTTCGCAAATTCCTTTCTGTTCTACGCGCAAGATTACTGAAATAAATATTCAAACCATTCGGTAATCAATAAAAAGTTCCGGATACCCGCTTACTATGAAGCAAGGATTCAGATTTCCATCCTCTGATTGCTACTGAAGAAGTTCCATGCTATGCATAATCACGGAAGCTGAGATGTAAGTGCGACCATTGAGTAAAAAATTACTGGAAAACTAGGACCAGTACGTTAAAGAAGTACGTCTGACCGTAATTAGCAAGTATCAATGGACGGCGGAGGATGATTGACCAGTAATGCTAGCTGTTCTTGGACTCTTACGTTTCAGGTGTACGTCTGACCCTAAATAGCAAGAATTACTGGATGGCGGAGGATGATTGATTAGTCACGCAAGCCGTTCTTGGAGCCCTACGCTGCAGAAGTACGTCCAACCATAATTAGCAAGAATCAATCGACGGCGGAGAATGATTGACCAGTAATGCTAGCTGTTCTTGGACTCTTACGTTCCAGAAGTACGTCTGACCCTAAATAGCAAGAATAACTAGATGGCGGGGGATGATTGATTAGTGACGCTAGCCGTTCTTGGACCCTCACGTTTCAAAAGTGCGTCTGACCCTTATTAGCAAGGATCCATGGACGACGGGGAATGCTTTACCAGTGATTCAAGCCGCCTGTGGACCCTTACGTTGCAGAAGTGCATCTGACACTAAATAGCAAGAATATCTAGATGGCGGAGAATGATTGATTAGTGATGCTAGCCGCTTGTGCACCATAACGTTGCAGAAGTACGTCTAACCCTAATAAGCAAGAACCAATGGACGGCGGAGGATGATTGATTAGTGATGCTAGCCGTTCTTGGACCCTTACGTTTCAGAAGTACGTCTGAACTAAATAGCAATAATCATTGGATGGCGGGGGATGATTGATTAGTGATGCTAGCCGTTCTTGGACCCTTACGTTTCAGAAGTGCGTCTGACCTCAAATAGAAAGAATCACTGGACGGCGGTGAATATTTGAGTAGTAATGCTAGCCGTTCTTGGACTCTTACGTTTCAGAAGTACGTCTGACCCTTATTAGCAAGGATCCATGGACGACGGGGAATGCTTTACCAGTGATTCTAGCCACCTGTGGACCCTTGCGTTGCAGAAGTACGTCTGACACTGAATAGCAAGAATATCTAGATGGCGGAGAATGGTTGATTAGTAATGCTAGCCGCTTGTGGACCACAACGTTGCAGACGTCTTACCCTAATTAGCAAGAAACAATGGACGGCGGGGGATGATTGATTAGTGATGCTAGCCGTTCTTGGACCCTCACGTTTCCGAAGCACGTCTGACCCTTAATAGCAAGAATAACTGGATGGCGGGGGTTGATAGATTAGTGATGCTAGCAGTTCTTGGACCCTTACGTTTCGGAAAAAAGTCTGTCCCTAAATGATAAGAATCACTGGACGCCGGAGGATGATTGATTAGTGATGCTAGCCGTTCTTGGATCCTTACATTTCAGAAGTGAGTCTGGTCCTAATAGCAAGAATCACTGGATGGCGGGGGATGATTTATTAGTGATGCTAGCCGTTCTTGGACCCTTACGTTTCAGAAGTACGTCTGTCCCTAAATAATAAGAATCACTCAACGCCGGAGGATGATTGATTAGTGATGCTAGCCGTTCTTGGACCCTCACGTTTCAGAAGCACGTCTGACCCTTAATAGCAAGAATAACTGGATGGCGGGGGTTGATAGATTAGTGATGCTAGCAGTTCTTGGACCCTTACGTTTCGGTAAAAAGTCTGTCCCTAAATGATAAGAATCACTGGACGCCGGAGGATGATTGATTAGTGATGCTAGCCGTTCTTGGACCCTTACGTTTCAGAAGTACGTCCGGCCCTAAATAGTAAGAATCACTGGTCGCCAGGAGATGATTGATTAGTAATGCTAGCCGGTATTGGACCCTCACGTTTCAGAAGTACGTCTGACCCTAAATAGCAAGAATCACTGGATGGCGGGGGAAGATTGATTAGTGATGCTAGCCGTCCTTGCACCCTTACGTTTCAGAAGAACGTCTGGCCCTAGATAGTAAGAATCACTGGACGCCAGGGGATGATTGATTAGTAATGCTAGCCGTCATTGGACCCTCACGTTTCAAAAGTACGTCTGACCCTAAATAACAAGAATCACTGGATGGCTGGGAAGATTGATTAGTGATGCTGGTTGCTTGTAGACCCTTTTGTTGCGGAAGCACGTCTGATCATAATGAGCAAGATTCACTGGACAGCGGGAAAATATTTATTAGTAATGCTAGCCGCTCGTGGATTCTTATGTTGCAAAAGTACGTCTGACCATAATTAGCAAGAATCACTGCACGGCGGGGAATGATGGATTAGTGATACTAGCCGCTTGTGGACCCTCATGTTGCAGAAGTACATCTGATTGTTGGAAGCAAGAATCGTTGTAATGGCAGAGACTGGCCATTAGGAACAAGAATCTATGGACAATAGGTATTCCCGGACAGTTGACGCTGCCCAGTAAAAGTGTGATCCTAAACTACAAATGCCTTTTTATCACAAACAAATTTTTTTAATTAAAGAAAGAATAAAATGATTGATGCTGATAATTTGTGAATACAGCATGAAAAGATTAGGTTGGAAAAAGGTGCAGTGATTTTATCTCTAACATTGATGCGCAAAACAGAGATGAACGTGGTCGAACAGTTTCGACCAGTGTTGTGGCTGAATCTCAATACTACTTGGATGGTAGACATATATTGGCTGTCAAGTTACCGATGTGCTCTCTGGGACCCGTCAAATGTATGGAACGTTGGCAAACTTGCTATATTCTACCTAGTCTGTCTGTCTCTGTGTTCCCTCAGGGGCAAGTCGTAAAAACTAGGAACAGTCAGCATCCGTTAATGGAGGTGTCTCTATTGCTCCATATCATTTTGTGAAAAAAATTACTCTTTAGAAAAAGATCAGCAAGTTCATTTTTGGAAGGAGTTAGTTATTTTATTCGTCAAATTGAAGAGAGAAACTCTTTGTCGGAATCAGTGCTGCCACATTCGAAAATCCACAAATCCTGAGAAAATCTGCACTCGTCCGTCAATCGAAAGTTCCTGGGTTATATTAGAACTGATCAAAATGACTTAATAGGGAATCTGGGTATGGGATTGTAGAATATTCAGAAATAAGTGGAAGTTGACTTCGCTCCAAAAAAGTTTTTCTACTTAAATTGAAAACAGTCAAATTCAAGCAAGAAGGGAGTTAAACAATGCGAAAGTACTAGAGGGTGACTTGATAGTTGAAATATGTGAGATATAGGTGCTTGAGTAACGCAAAGGAGGCAGTGAGGTGTTGAATAAATGAAAATAGAAGAATAGAGCTCTTAAAGGAAAGTCAAGTGGAACAAGCATTGGAGAAGAGAAGAGAAGAAGAGGAATCAGATGAGAGGAAGATATACCTGGCAAGGAAGGTCAAGTGAAAAAGGTTGGTGGTAGGAAATGCAAGAGAACAGAAGCCGACAATATGTAAGACAGTTTAGGGTGCCGTGTGTGAAAAAGTAAGTGCGTCTTCAGAAAAATAAAAGAGAAGGATAGAGCTTCTGAAGTAAGGTTAAGTGGAACAAATGTGTTTCTAGAGAGATACTAAATAAAAAAAATTAAAGGAGAAAAAAGAGAGGAAGAAAATGTGAAGAGTGAGAAGAAGTGGAGGTTACGATATGTAGAGAAAGAAGTGTGTCAACAAGGGGAAGAAAAGGGCAGGATGGAGCTTGTGAATATAGATCAAGTATAGCACAAATGTCAAAGGAGGGAAGAAAATGGAAGAGGTGGCTAATATGTGTGAGGAATGTGTAAGAAGTTTCAGGCTGAAAAGAAGGAAAAGCGAATGGGTAGACTGTGAGAGGAAGTACAGTAAGAAAATGTCTACATTTTGGATTGTACATAACATGAAGAAAGAATTTTTCAGGACCAATTAAAGATCGAAAGATCCTTCCTCTAATTTTTCATACGTTTCAACATTGAGAAATATTCCTCCATCGAAATCGTAAGAAAGATCTTAATGATAGATTACATTTTCAGTTACTTAATGATAATATAATCAAGATATGCTAATAAAGCGTAGCTGTTAAAACACAAGTAGGTTTCCTAATTGATGAAGTTTTAATAACAAGGGTGCAGCACTCCAATTAATCACTTTTATTTCCCTTGGGGAAGGAAACATCCATGAATTTATACCGAAGGCGAGGAACGACCGACAAATTCATGGAATCACATTCGTCCTAATATGTTCCTCTAATTAGGGTTTGTACTCCTTTTTACAGGTTGAATTCAATATAAATTATTGAATGAATGTTCCAATACGACATCTCTTTATCGTACATAAGAGGGAAAGTGAGAGAATATTAATAAATGAGAATGAATGAAAGGTTATAAAGGACAATCATAAGAAGTAAAGGAAACTGAGGAAGTTTGAGAAAGAGAGGGACGAGTAACTGAAAAGAAAAAGGAAAGAGGAATGCCAGGAAGGAAGAGCAAAGGAGAAAATGCTGGGTGATATAAAGGAAAATTAAAAGGCGGAAGTAGAAGTGCCGGAAAGGTTAAAAGAGGGTATTGATGGTTCGCAAGGAGTAGCGAAGAGGAACGCGAAAAGAGACGGATAAGGGAAGGTGATTGAAAGGCTCAGAATTATAAAACAAGTATTCCAGTGAGGTGTCCGGGCATCGTATGGAAAGGTTTAATGAGGGAAAATGAGCGAAAATGGAAGCAAGTGAGAGAAAGTAGGAAGAAAAAAGAAGGTGTGGGGGAAAATTCAAGGAAATTAGTACAAATGAAGGGGAAGGGTAAAAAGGGAGAGGATAGAAGAAAGAGAGAGAGGGTAAGGTCAAATACGAGGGAATGTGAGGACGGATATGGAAGAAAAGTAGGAGTGAATACGGGAAAACAAGAAGCTGTTAAGAGGAAAGACAGGGAATATGGAGGAAGGTTAATCAGAGGAATTGATGCAAGGGTTGGAGGAGAGAAGAAGAAGAGGTTTGAACACTTTCTTAGTGATCGATTAAAAAGGGAATATGAATTGGGAAACAGCTGTTGCGCTCAAGTGTAAATCCATCGTCGCAAAAGGAGGAAGTGAGAGGGAATGTGTGGACGTGAGGGAACTTGACTGGAAGTAGGTACAAATTTGAGAGGCGGGGGTAATGGGAATAACGACGAGGGAATAAAAGGAATTCATGTAAAATACTGGAAATTGAAAAGGACTTGAGGGACGGATATGGAAGAAAAGTGAGAGTAGATGAGGGGTCAGGAGAAAATGGGGAGAAAAATTCCAGGATAAAGATAAGGGAAAGTGATGTGAGGGGTAGAGGAAAGACGAGTGATGATGCAATCAGTCAGCACAAAGAAAAGAAGAAATAAGATAAAGGATAATAATGATAAGATAGAGGGAGTATTGAAGGATACAGTTCTGGAAGAACTCAGCAAAGGTGGAAAAAGCGTAAACTACGTTGAGAAATGTTAGTGGATAGAAGAAGTAAGAAAGGAAAGAATGAAGATAAGGATGAAATGATAGTGTAATACACTACAGAATGAAGAAGAAAAATTATGAAAACTTATGCAATAAAAAGCGAGAGGGAAAGAGTAAAAGGTTCTAGGAGAGGGCAAAAACGCTTGTACGGGAGAAGTAGGATGTGGAGTGGTAAATAGAGAAGAAGGAAGAAGGGGAACAAATGGAATAGGAAACTAAAATTGGGAATGAAAGGAACGTATTTATGGGATTGTTTTCCGAAGTAGGAAATAGGACATCTTCAGGGTGAAAAGAAAAAAGTAAGATGGACGGAGAAGAGGTTATCGTGAGGGGGAGAAATAGCGAAATATCAAGGTTAGGAATGAACAGGGCATTAAGGAGGAGAAGATTTGCCAGAAATATGTGATAAAGAGTAAGCAGTACCATTAGTAGGCAGAATGAAATGATTAAGGAGTTGTAAATTGTAGAAGAGTGACTTTGATGCCAAAAGTGTTTAAGATAAATGTGACAGTAGTATCAAAGAGGTTAAGCTAATAAGTAAAAAAAAAAGAAAAAGATAATTTCACAGAGTCGTACGGAAAAGTTGTATGAGAGGAGATGAAGAAAAGGAAGGATTACAAAAGAATGTTGATGAAGTTGTAGAAGAGTGACTGGGAGAACAATTAATGGAAGGGGTGAAAATATGAGGTTGTCAAAGAATAAGATTGAGAGAATCCCAGGATGGGAGAATGCGAAGCATCTGCATTAGGAGGAGGAGGAAAAACTGATAGAGAAGGGATGTCATGATGATGTAAAGGAACAAAATTTTTCCTTGCTTTTTTTTTTATTTTATGTTAAGGAAAAATGAAACTGAAAGCTGATCATTTTTGCGATCACCTAATGTTTTTATTTTCAAAACATCGATTTTCAAAACAATCTCTTCAACAATTTCAGCAATCCGCTCTGATCCTCTTTCCATCACGAATACGAACAACTAAAATGAGCAATTCGGAATATTTGGCAAAGTCAAAGAAGTTTAGCGGAAAGTCAAATTTCAATAAAGGCTCTATAAAATGTGATAGGATGTATTTGTAAGAAAGTTTACGTGGACCCTGATCAGCATAGTCGCCGTTTCATTCCCATTACTTGCAAAATATGCTCCCAAGTTAATATTGGAATCCCTCCAAGTATTTCACAATTCAGATGGCATCCTTGCCTTGTGGCTTCCACTCCTAATATTAAAGTTGTTTTGCATATCTCTAATTGCGCTTTCATTAAACGGAAGCAGTAGAATGTCCTAATGAATTGGTCCATTAGGGCATGAGCGCTTCTTCCGTTCAGCGTGGATGATATGACAGGGTTCAATCATTAAGGAATACAATAGGAGTGTAAAATTCTCAAGGATGGATATCGAGGATTTTATGATAAAATCGAGAATTGCTTGAAATGTGATCAGTTGAGACTACAATCCAGAGTAGGTACTATTTTGAAATTTGATCTTCTTTTCTTCTCACTCCTTTTTACCTCTCATTTACCTTTTCCTCTCTCACTAAGCCTAACTTGACCATACCTACCTTAACTCCTCCGTATCTATTCCGTAACTCCTTACTTTCACATATCTTCTCACCTCTCCTTGCTTTCTCCGACTTCCACTAAACTCTGCCTCTTTTATTTTCATTTCCTGCTCTACAATTTTACGTTACTAATCAACTCTCCCCCTATTTCTAATCCTTAGTTCCTAACACTTTCAACTTCCATATTTCCTATCAATTTTACTTGAATTCTCTCAATCCTTCTGATAACTTCCTCATCTAATTTATTTTCCTCCACCGATCTTCACCTGCTTCTCAACCTTCCCTCACATTATAATGTTCAGATGACCTCTATTCTGTCATATTCCATCTATTTCCCTTCATTTCCCAAAGAAAAGTGAGCTCTTTGCTCGTGAAACCCTCTCCTTACTCCTCAGTATCCATTTTCTGTGATTCTTGTTTCCAAAATTTCATCTAATTTTTTCTCAATCTCTATCACTTCTGTCTCGCCTATCAATCCGGCCCTTCACTCCTCCAACCTCATTACCCATCACTCCTAACTCTTACATTCCTCCTTCCATTCCCCTACATCTCCTTACTTTCTCCTACTTTTACTTCTGCCCCCTTTTCATCCTTACTCATCTCTATTTATTTCATCTGAAAAGTGAAGATAGGTGACTACTACGTACAAGAAAAACGTTTCCTACCCTATTCAATGTAGTATTTGGAAGTTCAAACTCCTTTCCTGGCCACATCCTTCCTCGTGTTACCATCTTCTCGCTTTCCCTAGTCCGTCTTTCCTACTCCCCCTCACTAAACCCACAGTCTCCCACTTCCCTTCAATCAATCAACTCTCTATCTCGACCTCCTAATCATCCTTTTATGTGAATTCATCTCTCACACTTCCTCTCACTCTCTTTACCTACCTCTCATTGCCACCCGTTCAAACTTTTCATTTCTTTTTACCATAACCTACTTTATCTCATTAGAAAAAGATGGTCGCAGACAACTACGAAGAAGGATTCCGTAGCTTATCGAGTCATTGATAAAGTTGTGTAAATATACCCATCTTCGTTTCCTTTTCTCAATTACCATTATAACCCTTTCCTGAATTTTACCTCCCGCCATTCGAGAGTTTCTCATTCCATTTTCATATTGAGAATGATTTCTATTAATACAACCAAAAATTGAATGCAGATAACAGAATTCTAGAATTAGAGAGAACAGTTTCTTTTCCTCTTAAAAAATACTGATAGATGGAATTCCTGTTTGAGGAGGTTCAGTTTTTCAAAGAGCAGCTTCAGGTAAGCCCGTATTCGCTTCAGCCCTTCTGAAAATAACAACAGTCTGATAATGCAACCAAGCTATTGTTGTCACGACATTCTTGCACATACCAACCTCCGTGAGGATATAAAGTTACGCGTGGATGGTTGTGCGTGTGTGCAATCCACTTATGTGGATATGTAGTTACTTATGTGTAATTGTGTCCGTACTTGACCATATCGCGGTAGCCAAGAGATGGACTATCGTAGGACCACTTGAGACGAGGTAGACGTTGTGTTGACTGAGATTAACAAGGGACACTTTTTGTCTCGATGCTCATATGTTTCACGAACCTTGACTTTTATTATTCTTTCAGTGAATAAGAGAAACAAAACGCAAAAAAATTACGAACATAGAGAAATCGGAATATGAATTTTTGTGGCAGCAGAAGCATGGGCGTTAGAGGACGACAGGTAGCTCACCATATTGATGCGGTGCATCACATCCTGGCCTTCAAGAACTATTGAGAACTTGATACACTTTATTTCGACCAAACTCAAGTAAGTCGCTTTCTGTCTTGATGATCATATTTTGTACGAGTTTTGACTTTCATTATTGTTTTTACAAATCAGTGGCAAAAAAATCGCAAGAGGTTTATAAGAGGACAGAGATTGAGAATTCGTATCTTAGCGCTCCGTCCCATCACTTCCTGGCATTGAGAAGCAAATCGAGACGAGAGAGTTGTCATATTCACTTTGTTCAGTAAAAGACACCTTTTGTTTGATGCTCTTGAATTCAACAAATATGGACTTCCATCCATCCCTTAGTGAATGGAAGGAATCGTCAAAAAGGTTGAAGAAGGAAGAGATTTAGATTTAGAATTTTTTCGATAGTACGAGTACGGATGTTGAAGAAGACTCTGGGTCGACTCAAAACAATAGGGCGCATCACTTCCTGGCATGGAAGAACCACTTAAAACGAGACACAAGTTCTGTTAAGTGAGTGTAAGGAAAGACACTTTTTGTCTTGATGATCACGTGTGCGACCAAACTCTGCCTTTTAAGTATGTTTTGACAAATGAGTGGCACAAAAATTGCAAGAAGTTGTAAATGCAGTAGAGATTAGGAATTTGAATTTGATAAATAGAATTAGCACGGACGTTGGAGACTGGTGCCCAACCATAGCGCTTGTGGAAATATCACTTTCTTGCATTGGGAAGTCTTTCAAGAAGTCACAATTTTTATGTTAACTTTATCCGACAGGAAATAATTTTTGACAAGATGCTCATAAATTGAACAAACATCGATTTTGATCATTTTTGAAAAAATTGAAAGGACGAAAAATTTCAGAATTGTGAAGAAGGGAAAGGTAATATGTTAAGAATATTCCCCCAACATTTTTGATTGATCCATGCAAAATTCTAAGAGCTAGAGCCTTTGGACGTTCCGCCCATCAGCTTACGGTAGTTTGGCGCGACGCAGTTCGGAGGCTCAAAAAAGCGTATTTTTACCAATATTTTTTATGCATAGAAAAAATATTTTATCTGAACAATTAGGCATATCAAAGATATGAACATTTTGTACTATTCAATAAGACGAAAAAAAAAAAATTTAATTCTGCATGCTTCTCCAACGTAAATTTCGATCCGCGTTTTTCTCAAAGTTTAATTTTTGAAGTCGGTGGTCTGCATTCTTTGGGAAGTTTTGAACCGATCTTTTTAAAATTTGGCACGCTTCTTATAGATAACATCGTCTCGTGATCAAACAAAGGATTACAAAAAATTTTATTACAACTTATTTTACGAGGTGCTAAATGGCAAAAATTTGACCGATAACTGAGTTTTTTTTCCATAGCTCCGCCAAAAATCTGAATTTCATTTTTGTTTTTTCCTTCGTCCAAGCACGAGTTGTATACATGTTCTAACTAAAAATTCTTGGTTTTTTGATTTTGGATAAACCATTTGTTAGTTATTATGGTCACGCGGAGATCACTTTTTTTTAGAGGTCAAGGGGAATGAACTCTCAGGGGCTAAATGTTCAAGATTTCCAAATAAAAATTTCATGAAATACTTAATAAATATGTATCTTTAATATGCTAAAAAAAATATTTCATTTGATATTAAAAAAAAATTTGTAAAAATACGCTTTTTCCGAGCCTTCAAACCCCATCTAACGCCTCAAGCAAACAAAAAGAACGCAAGAAGCCAGAATTCCGAAGAGGGGAAAGGGAATTTGAATTTGAATTCGTGTTTAGTTAATAGTATGCGCACGGACGTTGGAGACAGCTGTCTGACCAAAGCGCTTGGGCACATTAGTTCCTGACATCGGTTAGTCATTGTAAACGTTACATTTGTCATGTTCACTTTGTTTTAACAAGAAATAGTTGTTCTCAAGATGCTCACAAATTGAAAAAACCTCGACTTTGATCGTTCCTTAGCAAATGAAGGAAAGCAAAACGCGATTATTTGGAAAAAGTGAAAGGGACTTTGATTTTTTATTTCCTCAATAGTATGAGGACGGACGTCGAAGACCGGTGTCGGGCCGAAGTTATTCGAAGCGTAACATTGGTCATGTTCACTTTATTCAACAAGGAATACTTTTTAACCAGATGCTCTTGAATTCAACGAATTTTGACTCCATCCATCCTCAAGCAAATAGGGGGGAGGAAAGAGAAAGAATATTCAAAAATCTTTTTCTTTTCTTTTAAACACCATTTATTCATCAAAACAAGTTTACATGTACATTCGTAATTATGTTTACATATTCATATTCTGCGCCCGTCAATTGGTAACTTATCAGAATGTTTATAATTTTTCGAAGCTGACAATTCAAATTTCTTGAAAATCGTTGTCAGTTCTGTTTGGGTATAAGGTCGTTGAAAAAACCTCATTTAATATTTAATTATACTTAAGACTAACTCACAAATAAATTCTATGTACAGTTTCATATATAGTGCTATCAACATATAAGAAATATGTTTACATTTTCGGATACACCGCAGTGTCATCGGCGAAGGTTGCAATGTTCGTATCTTTATTCCCAATAATATCGTTGGTGTAAAATAAGAATAGAGTGGGTCCCAGGATCGAGCCCTGTGGAACACCCGCGACTATATCATGCAAATCAGATTTCTTTTAAATACATAATACTGCAAATTTTCTATTTTTCAGGTAGCTTATGGAAAGTTTAACAATATACATAGGTACACTTAGTTTGTGTACATGGTTTTTGAATGAGCCCGCTGTGCCAGACGGTATCAAACGCTTTTTCCACATCTAAGAATACTGCTGCAGTTGATTTATTAATGTTAAAATTTGAGCTGCTATGATCTGAAAGGCGAGATAGCTGTTGGACGGTGCTTTGTTTTTCTCTAAAGTCAAAGTGTTCATCAATTAATATCTTCTTTGTAGATTCGAATTTTCAAGACGATAGAGAATTACAATTTCGAAAATCCTACTCAAAGTGGGCAAAAGGCTGATGTGTCTGTAGTTCTGAGGAAATAATTTATCTTTACCGTAATTTCAAAAATAATAAGGGAATAGGAATTTGTATTCTCCTTGTAGTGAGAGCATTCTTTCCTGTATACAGTGCATCCTTCTCTTCCACTTTCTCCTGCAGTACTCTTACCTTCTTCTCGGCTTCTCCACTCAAGGCCTTTGGTTCCCTACCTGAATTTTTGGATCATCTTCGTCATCAGATTTTCTTCTCCCTTCTCACTCTCCAGCGTTTTTATCCTAACTTCACTTCTCTTATTTTTTTAACCCTCTAAATCTTTATTCTTGACCCCTTCTTCCTTTCTCCTTAGCCTAGTTCCCCTTCCCTTTACTTTCTATTCCCTCGCTCTCATCGTTATTATCTGAAAGGAAAAGAATTCAGGGGTAATGTGTGCAGGGCCAACATAATGTGCTTCAGGAACAGAAAGAATGAGGTAGAGTACGAGTAGAAGTGCAACACAGAAATTGTAGAATTAGTGAAGAAATTCTGTCGTTTAGGGTTATAGTTTGGAGCAAGAGATGTCAACGCATTGCGAGTGAGTAAAATGAAGTAGTATGCAAGTAAAATGATTGGTCAAGTTCGGGGAATAGGAAACAGAATGTTTGGGGATGGTTGGAAAATAAGAATCTGGATTTTTGATGTACTAGTATCGGCAGTTTTGTCTCATGGAGTAGAGATATCGGAATAGAAGGAGCAAAAGAGAATGGGAAGTCTCCATGGAAGGTTTTTGAGGTCTGTTATAGAGGGTATCAGGAATTTCATAGAATATGTGCTAAAAGAAGGACTGAGTAGAAATAAATTCGTAGTTTGGCAAGTAGAGAGAGCGTTGAAGTCTCAAGAGAACCGGAAGAGGTAAGAAGGAAGCAAAATTGCACAATCGTTCCCAGGTGATATTGGGTTCGGAAAGAGACAAGGTAATACAGAAAGTTCAAGCTGAAAAGGATAGTGATAGCGAATGAAAAAAGCGTGTGGTAATAATGAAAGCAGTAGAGAATAGCAAGAAATAAAATAAGAGATGTTAGTAAGACCTGGAGAAGAAAGATGGCGGAAAATCATGTCACAGTACAACAAGTGGTATGAAATATTGGAATGATTGGGGAAGCCATAATATTGGAGAAAATTGAAAAGAAAGAGTAAGTGAAACAGAGTAGTGACGAAGAGGAGACAATACGTAGAATGTCAGGTAATGGAACTTTGCTCGAAATTCCATCTCTTGGCTCAAAATCTTAAAATTTTCAAACGTCGCATTGCTGCGAACGTAGTAATTCCTTCCCTCTAAAAAGAATGAAGAAAGCAAAAATAACTTTCAGGGCTTTTAGCTGGAGCAACTAAGTTCGAGTTTCAGTATGTTCATTTATCGTCTTTTACACCCCTACTTCACCCCTGAAGATCTTTCCCTGGCCCTCCCGTATGCTAGAAGAGGGGGTAAAAGTGGACATTGGACGTCCTCAGAAGAAACTGTTCGTGAGTTCGGGGGTCGTTTCTACCCTGCTGAGCAGCTTTTCCATGGCTGCGGTTTTCTCTAAGCCATAAATACCAACACCATCAGTAAGGGTAAAAAGAAGGGTGAGTCGGAGGTGGAGGAAAAAGACTTTCGTCGAGGGAAACAAGAGGAGAGTTGCTGAGCTGCTTTTTCTTCTCATGCTCAGCTTTTTGCTCGAAAAGTAGAGTTTCATGAGCTGCAAAACCGTTTTTAGTTCGCGAAGGACCTCCACTAATTACGTTTGCCTGGCCGAGAAAGGTCAGAATCAGACAAATTGGTTAATCAAATATTCTCGAGTTTGTACATCCTCTAAAAGTAGATTTTCATGAGACTAAGAAAAGAGAGATCAGGGGAGGAGTTCAAGATTAATTCAATTTTACCTTTATTTTTGAATTTTTCTAGCGCTTGTTGGTACTTGTTGTAATTTATATTTTTAAATAGCGTTATATCGCAAATAAAATATGCAAAAAATCATTGGTAGTCTTTGAAATTAGAATATTTAAAAAATGATTCCTTAAGACGTGATTTTTTTCATAAATGTCTGATATAACATTCTTTGCAAAGGCGCGGAATGAAAATTGGCGGAAGCTCAGCGCAAATTAAAAATCGGTGGCCACGTCGGAAGTATGTTTCAGTCAATTAAAGGATATGAAAAAAAAAAACATTTTTCTTCCTAATACAAGCGGTATTCACTCCTGAAAATTGTTATTTTCTCGAGAACGTTTATTGCCGTTCTTTCTTTTCCAGTGTTAGCATTTCGTGAAAGACGATATTGATTCTAAGAATTCGCGCCAATTCCCATTGGAAAAATACCTACAAAGTGTGTACACAAAAATGAAGAAAATTGGGTAGGTACTTTTCGAGAAAAACAAACGTCGATTTTCGCAATTTTATGTCTGCGAAAAATGTTTCCAGCACTTAAACTTTACTCTCTTACTTTGAAAAATGTTCTGATGCTTTTTAGATAGGAAAGACATATTTCCATTGAAGAAAATACCTGTCGAGGGAATGTTGTATCGTTGATAGTTAAATAATTTCCAACAAAATAATTCGTTCGTTAACAAGGGATGTCAGGAGAAGGGGAGCTGAAAATCGCCAATAATTGGTCACTTAGTTTATGAATGGCCCTTCGCATAGTTCAAAGTCATTATACCTTTTTTTTCAACGTTATACAGCCATTTCGAGAAATTTAATCGGAAATCTATTTCTAGAGGCAAGTGTTTCTCTCGGAAGATCTGTGCGATACGTGCCTCGGTTTATTTTTCCATCAAGTAACGGATCTCTGGCCAATCACCAAGCCAATCTTCTAAGGAGAGAAGAAACTGTACGAAGCGACGTCAATCCGCGAAACAGTACCTGCCCTTGGCAGCACGACAGCCTTGTCTTTCACCTTCTACTTCCCCTTTTCCACTTCTTGCCATCATTCTCCTCTCAATTCTTCCTTCTTTCTCTTCTTCTTTCTGCGACGTTTCCAACCTTACGCCTCTCCTCTCCTTATTCTTGCCTGTTCAAGCTTTCTTTCTTCTCAGATTCCTTCCTTTATGAGCATTACCCCCTTCTCCGTTTCCTCTCCTCCGCCTTTCCTGTACTTGCGCGTCACTTTCCTACCTTTTCTCCTCTTTTCAACTGTTCTGCTTCTCCCTCCCTCCTCAAACGATCATTTCTCCTCCTGTACGTTTTTCGCTCTTCACTTTTTTTACCTCCACCTCTTTTCTCTCCCTAAATTTTTTCTTCCTCCACCTTTCGTCCTCTAGGACTTCATACCATTCCCTTCCTCTTTCCCTCTCTTATACCTTTCCAACGCTCAACCACTATTCCTCTTGCCCTTCCTCCTTGCTCCTGATCGCAACTATCCTCTCCTACGAGTCTTTCACTCGTTCCTTCCCCACTCCCCTTTACCTTACGTTCTCACCTTTCTTCGCTCTCCTTCCACCTTTTCCACTTTGAGACTGTCTCTTCTCTTCTTCACAACCTTTCTAGACCTATACTTCTATTCTTCTTGCTTTCCTCCTACAGCTGCCCAACCTTTTCTCCCCTTTCACACTTTCCCCTCTATGGACCACTTGCTCATTCCCCTCTTCTTTCCTCCACATTTACTCTTTTTGCTATTTCGCTCTCTTCTTACTTCTTCCTCTCCTACGACTTTTCTACTCCTTCTCATCTCTTCTTACTAACTTTCTTCTCCTTCCATCTAACTCTCATTTAAACTTCCTTCGGCCTCTTTGCCCCATCCTCATTTCTCCTCCACCTCTACTCTCAAAGCCATTTTCTTTTCCTCCAACCTGTCCTCTCCTAATAGTGTTCAACTGCTTCTCCTCTCCTCTCCTCAACAGTTCTTCCCTATGTACCTTTCCTCTCGGTCCACCTGTCATCCCCCGCGACCTTCCCTCTCCTCTCCCTCGTCCTCGTTTTCACCTGTGTAGATCTTCACCTTTACCCTTCTTGTCCTTTACCTTTACTCTCGTCCAACCTGTCCTCTCACACTTTATCCTCTAAACCCTCTTGCTCTGCCCTCTTTTCCTCTTCTTCAAATTTACTCTCATTGCACCTTTCGTTCTCTCACCTGTCTTCTTCTACAACGGGTCCAATGTGTTTCCTCATCTTGTCAACTTCTTCATCCTTCTTCTGTTTTTCTTTCCTACCTTTCCTTCCCCACACCCTCCGCCCCCTTCTTCTTTTCCTCTCTCCCACTTCTATTATCCTTTACCCCTTGTTTTCTTCCCTCACCCTTTTACTGTCATTTAACCTTTCTTCTTCTTCCATGCTTCTTCTCCACGGCAATTTTGTTCCTTTTCCATTCCCCTCACTTCTAATATCCCTTTCCTTGCATCTTTCCTTTCCTTATACGTCTCCTCCCCTGCGACAGTTACTACTTCCTTTCCTCTTCCTAAACATTTCTACCTCCTACACCTTTCCCCGATTTCCACCTTTTCTCTCCTATGACCTTCCCCATTCTTCCACTTTTGCTCTCCTTCAGCTCTTCAACCCCTTACGTCTCTTCCCTCGTCCCTTTACTCACCTTTCCTCTTATTTAGAACTCTCTTTTCTGCGATCCTTTCGCTTTTTCACTCTTTCCTCTTTTCCCAGTTATTTCTCCTTGCACATTACTTCTCCCCTACTTTTCTCATCCTTTACCTCTCGTCTTCCTGCCTTATCCTTTCACTATAATTCAACCTTTCTTCTTCCATGATTCTCCTCAACGGCAATTTTGCTCCATCTCTCATTCTTCCTTTTCCCACTTTTCCTCTCCCTGAACAATTTTCCTACTTACACTTCTACTCTCATGCGACAGTAACCCCATCCTTTCCAATCCGTTTCAACCCTTCCTCTTCTTCAAGTTTTTTTCTCCTCGCACCTTACCTCTCATTTCACCTCCCTTTTCCCAAAAATATTCTGCTTCTCACCCCACCTGTTTCATCCTCTGTCTAACCTCTCCTACGACCTCTTCTCCCCTTTCCTCTTCCCCTCTCATTTTTCTTTTTCCTCTCCTCCACCTCTCCTCTACTACGACTGTCGTTCTCATCCCCACTTCATCTCCTCAACCCTTCTTCCATCTCCACATTTCTTCTTCTTCTGCGCTTCCTCCACTCTCCCCTCCTTGTCTTACAACTTTTCTCTTCATGCACCTTTCATCACTTTTAATCTCACCTCTCATGCGTTAAATCGTTCGCAGACCACCTGTCTTTGTTCCCACAAAAAGGATTCTCTGTTGGGTCTCCGTCGGATAAGGTCGTGATGCTATACCAGCCCAGCCGTCTTGTCTTGTTAGCCAGTGGTCGGAAAATAGAAGGAACGGAACTTTCAATTAGAGGTCATTCAATTACACGAGCCGCTCTCTATCTGCCTAGTCGGCCCAGAGAATCCATCGATCCCCGCAAAATGCGGCTGTCTCCGTTCGTCTTGTCCCTTCCACGTTCCTCTGCCTGAATTTGACCAACCTATTCTATTCTATCCAGTCTTAGAGACACTGATTGGATTAATAGCAGATTCAATCCATTATCAGACCTGAAGCCTCAAAATCCTAGGCTCAGTTTTAAAAATTCCAAAATTGAAAGGTTAGATCCCAATTTCGATTCTGCCAACAGTTGTTGTCCCTCCATACCTGCTTACACTCCCTTCTCCTTAACCCTTACAGGGTGCAGAGTGTAAAAAAAGTCGCGGAAGCTAAGTGTAAGAAGTGTGGGGAGGGTTGCAGGAGCAGGACACAAGTAGGAAAAGGGCTCAGGTTTTGCTGAGAATAACACGGGTGAAGAGGCATGAAGTGCAAGGAGGATGTAAAGTGTTTCAAGAGTACAGTAAATAGCAGAGGTCAAGCGGCAAGAGTTGTGAGGAGAGTTGCATTAGTTGGGCAGCAAGAGATGTAACGAAGAGTGAGTGTGAATAAAGTCTTAGGTCTTAAGGACGGTTGCACGATTTGACAGGATAGGAGTTGTGAGAAAAGTTGCAGGAGTTGATGGAAGTTGTTCTATAGAGGGTTGTAGATTTAAGGGAGGAGAAAGTATTAATAGGGCAATAATAATAATAAGCCAGAAATCATAAGGATACTTGTGGGGTGAAAGTGGTCAATAATAGAAGGACAGCTACATAAGTCAAAAGACGGAAATTTTGAGCAGGGTTGCAGAGGTTAAGCAACAAGGGTTGTAGGGAGGGGTTCCAGATTTGAGAGGCGAGTGGTGCAAAGAAGGTTTTGAGTGTTAGGAAACAATAAATGAAAGGGAGGTTGTATAAGTTGAGGGCAAGGTGCGTCAAATTGATGGTGGGGGTGAGGTGTAAGAAGTGTTAAAAAGGTTGCAAGCACTGGTGAGCCTAATGTGTGAAAAGAATTTGATGATTGTAGAAGCAAGCGCTGTAATTAAGGTTGCAGAAAATGAGGAAAAATGGTTGAGAGGAGGGTTGTGGAGGTTAAGCAGGAAGGGTTGGTGGATAAATTCTATGGTTGGAGATGCAATAAGTTTGAGGAGGGTTTTATTGTTGATAAAGCATGAACTGAAAGGAGGGTAACCTCTTCAAATGATCTATTTTTTAACTGAAATAGGATTGAAATAGGTCGGCTATGGTGACAATCGACCTATTCCAATCCTCAGCGCATTATTACCTCCTCCCCAGATTTGAAGACTCCAACCCCTCAAGGAGGATGAATTACGGCATTCAGTCTTACAGACAGTGATGAGGTAAATAGCCTAACCCCGACCTCACATTTGTCACCATCTTCATCATTCCCGCGTTAGAGCGCAACCTCATTTCCGTCCTAACGCATCCGTATGTGTTTGCGGATCCTCAAAGAATTTCTTTGATGAAGTCATCAGTATAAGAGGAATCATAAGGCAAGCTTCAGATCACACAAGGCCTTCTTGCCCAAAAAGGAGAATCATTATTTCGAGGATAGTCAAAGGAACATCGTTTTGGATGATTTTTTTGTAAGGTAAAAACATTTTTCTTAATGAATTTATTTTACTCATTATGTTTTGCTCGTAAAAGGGAGTAGAAAGTAATTTTTGCCCCCAGAGAGAAGGCAGAAAATGCCGCTGCCAGAAAGTAGAAATTAATTTTTATCCCCAAAGAGTATAAAGTACTTTTTGTTTCCTAGAATGAAGGTTTCTGTTCAAGGGGAAGTAAAGAATAGTTTGTAAGAAGCGAAAAAGGTTATGAGGAAGAATCAGTATTTGTGTAAAATACTCACAAGGTTGGAGGAAGAGGTGCGAAGATGGATGAGCGGAATGCTCCAATAAGATGAGTGGAACAGTTTCGAGGAGGAGTGAAGGAGATGGAAGAAGAATGAGGAAAATCCTCGAAGAAAAAGGAGCATATTAAGATGACATTTTGGAGAAGATAAGAAAGAAGTGCAAGCATGGTTGAAAGGAATGCTCACAGAAGATGGATAAACGAAAAGTGAAGGCTTAGGGAAGGAAAGTGTTTTTGGTGTTGAGTAGTATTTAAGTGGGCGATAATATGGATAAACAAGGATGAATGTGGGAAGACGATACCGAAATATTGGAAGCAGGTTCAAGTAGGAGTAAAAATGGTTGATGAAAAGAAGTAAAAGCGTCAAAGAGTGATGAGAAAATACGAGTCCTACGTTAGAGGAAATGATAAAAGAAGTGCAAAGATAAATGCAAGGAATGCTTAGAGGAAAATTTTTGATGATGAGTAACGGACAAAGAGATAACTTGGAACAAAGACATTTGTCCCGTAAAGTATTATTATTGAAAATGGATTTGAGGAGAAGTGAGGGAGATAGAAGAAATTATAGATCAAAGGAGTAGCGGAGATAATGGACAAGAAAATAGTAGTACAGAGGAGTTGAGAAAGAAAGAAAGGTAAGGATTGGGGAAAATAGATGAGGATGGAGTAGAATGGGACAAGCAAGAGGGAGCAAGTTTGTCTTTTAAAGTTGAAATCATTTACCAAGAAATAGATGGGTATAATATTTTCGAAACAGATTTGAGGAAAAGTGAAGGAAAGAAAATAATTAGGGGGAAAAGAGGCTCCAAACAAGGATGAGATGTGTGTGGCATTAGGGTGGTCCAAAAAAATTTGTCGCGAATTTTTATGCAAAACGCCCGGGAATTTGTTCGAATCCACAAAAAAATAAATGCATTCTTTTTGTTTTGAAAAAAAAAAATATTTTGAGGTGCCGCAGGCCCCGTGGAGTTTAACACGTATTTCCCATAAGAAAAAAAGCCGTTTTTGTGAATTTTATTCAGAAATCTCAATAGTAGATGAATCTAGTTCGAAACTCGCTATTTCTCTTCACAATTGGTCACAGAATGCAAAGAAAATATTACTTTTCAAATATCACCCCCATAAGCCTGTTTTATAGAAAAGGGTTAGGAAGTCAAGTTTTTTTTTTTAATTTTTCAGCTTATTTTCAGCATTTTAGTGAGAGCGAGGTAATAATCAATAAAAGTTAACAAAAATATTTGTTTGAACAATTTTTTATTATTCATAACTATATTCACTTAGAATAATGCTACAAAGTTGCGGTCTTTTCTGAAATTCAAAACTTTTTATCCACTTTCCACTTGAAGTGGGTAATTATTCAATTTATTTAGCAAACAAAATTGTCTAAACAAATCGGGAATGTTTGTAGATATTTTTAGCTAGAATAATACTATACAGTTGAGGGGTTTATTGAAATTTAAACTTTTTATCACTTTTTAATTAGAATAAAGTAATAATCAATTCGAGTTAAAAAACAAATTATTTAAACAATTTTTTATCATTGCTAATAATATTTTCTTTCCTTGATGATAGAAACTTGCGGTTTTTCTGACATTTAATACTTTTTGCCCAATTCTCACTTGAAGTGAGTGAATATTTAATTTAATTTACCAAAAATAATTGTTCAAACATATTATTATTGTTAATACCTATCTTCTCTTAGACTAATGCTAAAAATTTGCGGTTTTTTTCTAAACTATGAGGCTTTTTTTCAACTTCTCACTTAGTGAGGTAATAATTAATGCGAGTTGACAAATATGCTTATTTAAACACTTTAACATTGTTTATGACCATCTTCTTTCAGATAAGTGCTAGAAAGTTGGAGCTTTTCCTGAAATGTTTACTTTGCTCTTTGGAAAGCCTACAAAATAATTTAGAATCGCAAATATTTCAATATAAGCCCTCCCACCCCCCTCCTTCCCTGGAGGGGAAATTCCAAACTATTTTTTTATGCTTTGCAATACATTTCTTGTTGAAACTAAAAACAAAACATTAACAAGTCATTTACAGACCTAGTCTTCCAACCTACTTTTAATTATTCCATTTTTTTTGTCTCTTAAGTATAAGAGCTCTTTTGTTTCAATTATTTTTCTTAACAGTGGAAGTAGAACGAAAATAAGTTACTTCAAAATATACAATACTGCGTAAAAGATGATTCTCTCTTATGTTTATTTATTATTTGTTCACAGCTAAAAAGGTAGAGCACAGTTAAACATTTCAGAAAAACCTCAACTTTCTAGCACTTATCTAAGAGAAAATGATCATGAACAATAATGAATTGTTTAAATAAGCATATTTGTTAATTCATATTAATTATTACCTCACTAAGTGCGAAGTTGATGAAGAGCTTCATAGTTTAGAAAAAGAACGCAACTTTTTAGCACTAGTCTAATAGAAGATAGGTATCAACAATAATAATTTGTTCAAACAATTATTTTTTGTAAATTAAAGTAAATATTTACTCACTCCAAGTGAAAAGTGGCCAAAAAGTTTTAAATTTCAGGGGAACCCCTCAACTTTGTAGCAATTTTCTAGGAGAATATTGTTACTGATAATAAAAAATTGTTTACACAATTTTCTTGGTTAACTTTAATCGATTATCACCTCGCTCTAACTGAAACGTTAAAAATAAGTCGAAAAATTTAGAAAAAACCTTGACTTTCTAATCCTCTTCTAAGGGGTTATGGTCACTTATGGGGGTTTTTCGGGACCGTATAAAACAGACTTACGGGGGTGATATTTGAAAAGTAATATTTCATTCGCATTCTGTGATAAATGGTGAAGAGAAAAGGTGAATTTCGAACTCGATTTATCTAATATTCAGATTTCTGATAAAAATTTACAAAAACGTCTTTTTTTCTCATGGGAAAAACGTGTTAAACTTCACGGAGCATGCGGCAAAAAAAACGCATTTATTTTTTTGTGGATTCGAACAAATTCCTGGGCGTTTTGCATAAAAATTCAACAAAAAAAATTTCGTAATGCATTTTTGGACCACCCTAGTGTGGCATGTTGAAAAAGAGGGAAAAAGAGGTCCGAAAAAATAATAATGGATGAATTGAAGGAGTGGGAAAAAAGGGATAGAAAAATGGATGTGGGTGGAGGTAAGGATCGGGGTTTCGAAGAAGAGACGATGGTCAATATTGGGTGTTCTCTTTTAGAGTTAAAATTATTCAATCAGGCATTGTATTTTTAACTCTAATTTTTGGCTTAGGTGTAATGTGTTTAGGTTCGTAGAGGAGTAAAGGAAAATCATAAGGTGAAGAGGAAGGACCTTCGATGAAAGATAAGTATATTAAGTGACATGCTGACAGGAAAGGAGGGAGAGGTCTGAAAACGATGAAGAGGTGCACCTAAAAAGTGAGGAATAAATGGATGGACAATGTTTTGTGGGTAAAGACGAGGGAACGAGAAGAAGAGAATGAGGGGAAGGTGGAGATTGGAGAAAGATGACGAGGATGGAATAAGAGTTAAGGTTATTGTAGCGGAAAGTTAGAGTATAATTGAAAAATGTTTGAAGAGAAGTAAGGAGAAAAAGATAATGAGGAGGAGGGGAGGCTTAGAGAAGGAATAAGTATATGCCTGTGACATTTTGACGAAGAGGAAGTAAGAGGTCCGAGATATTCCAAATAAAGGTAAAGATAATGGGGAAATGGTGTGGATGGAATAGAAACAAAGGAAGAAAAAAGGCGCTAACTGTCCTATCAGAATTGGAAGCATTCCCTCGTAAGCGGTACTCAAAACTCTTATTCCAGGTTATAGTGTACC